>WURS02000011.1:1311200-1326391 GCA_011762765.2 Rhinocypha anisoptera | reverse complement strand
GGGGGTGGCTGTGGTAGAGGGGATGGAAGATTGAAGGGATTAAAAGAGAGGGGAAAAAATACAGACTTCTCGAAAAAAAAGAGCTCCTTCAACGCCCTAACTACCCCACTCATCCAGCATATAATCTCTAACTTCCATTAAAAGTACGATTTGAGGGGGAGAGGAAAGAGAGAGAGAGAGACAACGTTACACAAGTCTACTCTGCATTTCATTATTATTTTCTCATGATGAGAATTCGCTTCGATGATCCCTGCCTGTCCACGGGGAGCCAAACGGTGTGGAGTAAGGGATATTACGATGTGACGCAATATAGCGTGTGTGTGTGCGTGCGTGCACGCATTTGAGATTTCGGTGCGTGAAGGGAATGTGACAACTTTAACAAGTGTTAAAATTAAAAAAGGGTTAAACTTTTCATGAATGGTGTTGCGAACTGGCCGATTTTTCGAACTGCCGATTTGTCAAACTGCGTTAATCTCCTCGCCCTCGCTTCTCCGCGCACCACGGCTCTCGCATGGTAGGCCTCCTATTTCTCCTATGTAGGCCAGTTCGCGTAGGGAAGTAACCTGTTTCCAAGTGCGGACTATTTCAAAATGTGGAATGATATGATGATTACTGATCGTCTCGTGATTGGTAGCTTTTTGGATCTCCACCCAAAAGAATTTGCTGCACCAGCGACGGGAACGCCGCTCACCGAAAATTTTGTGAACCAACCCCTCGCTGACAATCGGCAGTCTGAATTGAGCCGAAGCTGGTTTGACACCGGTGCTTCGAGGCTGACTGAACTCTTGTGATCTTTTTGCCAAAAGCAAGGCATACTTGAGTGTTTTTTTTCAATAACTGGTAACAAAGGTTGTATGGTTATTTCATATTACTTATGTTTATTACTGATTTTGTTGCATTGAAGAGTGATGATTAGAATACTTGTTTTTTCTTGAACAATTGATATCCCTCACCGCTTGACCGATCACGTGTTTTGAGGTAAGCTGTTCAGTTTGATTCGAGTAAAAACATGGTGTTTCGAGTAAAAACATGGTGAATTTGTGGAGCTTACGGTACGAGTGTTACAGGAAGCAAACATCCACACACGATCGGGATGGGATGAAGGCAGCTGCCTTTCAAACTTGAACTTTCGGCAAGAAACAAAATGATTTTGAAATGGAGGTCATTGAGACATGATGCGGCGTTTTTTTTGGTACGAGAGTTTTCGATAAGAGTAATCTCCGGATGTGCCAATAGCCGGAGTGAAAAGTCAAAGTCGTAGAAAAAACGTGATAATAAACCGTAATCCCGCCACCTAAGATTTACCATGTTTCCGAGACTCAAGCTAAGACAGAATAACATACTGACTTTTAGCCGATTGCTGATTGCGGTTATTACTCCACCCCATCAGCTCTAGCGAATTTCCAATTCCATTGCAATCAGCAAGTTAGATCTCATCTGAGCGTCCATTATATTGGGTAAATATTAAGAGTAATGAGTTTTTAAATATGTAATTATTTATTAACCAATTGCCCAGAAACACAGTACGGAGCCACTAACGGTGGCACAATATGACAACGTATGATAAAGAGGACGAAACAAACCCATAGCCCGGGATTCGAACTGGCGACCTCCGGAATGGATGGGGACGAGGACTTAACCCCGCCAGACGCCGAGGGCGACGCGCTCAGAATGGTGTACAGAACACTGGTACTTACTCGAAAGAAATTTTACGAGTGGAAACAGCACATTAATAGTAGTGCCATAACAAAGCACCTGAGAAGATCAGAAGAGATAACGCCTTTCGCTTATGAAGAACAGAAAGATGCTAACAGAACACTTTCATTGCCGGATAATCTAATTTGTAAAATAGACATTTTTTTCAAAGTAATTGAAACCCATACTGCCTTCTAGTATGTAGTGATTTTAATTTCAAACTTTAGCCAACCTATTGCCTTTTTCATCAACGGAGTGTGAAAGGGGTCAACCTGGCTTCTGCTTGCAAAAAGTATCACCAAAGCAACAGAGATACAGAATTTAACCCATTAACAACTAATTTAATAAGTTTGCGAAATTAATGTGGCCAATTATTGTATATTTTGGCGACAAAGGCCAATCTCGTAATATTTACGTTTTCGCATGCGTTTTCAGCAACGTTCTTATTACATGGAATCATTCAAAATCCACAAGAAACAGGAGGGTCGAGAGGGTGGTGGGAGATGAGGAAGGGGCGAGGGGAGGGAAATGAGATTGGGAAAAACCCATGACCAGCTCTAGCAGAGTAGTCGGTGCGGGTCTGAATGTTGGTGTAGAGAGAGGGGATGAGAGTAGGCGGAGAGAAGGGAGGTGTGTAGATGAGGTGAACGATGGAAATGATTATGGATTTGGATTGCATAATGGAAGAAGAAATACCTGGTGGGTGATGGTCGGGGGAAGTTGGCGAGGGACGAAAAGTCAATGGAGGGAGGAGGAATGGGTTTAGTGGACGATGCAAATGATTAAGAATGTGATTTATTTAGTTGAAGATGAATTGATGAACGAATGAATAGATTGATTTGTTGGTTAATTAGTTTATTAATGCATGATGTTCAGGCCAGGTTTTCTGAATTATCCAAAAGCACATATGGTACGATAGCCATCACTATGGTGCGGACTTTAATGGTCGGAGTGTGGGTGGGTAGGGAGTGGATGATGGAGACGGTGAAGCAGTCATCGAATATTTTATTGTGGATCCGGGAATGGGTGGGGATGGGGGGTTGAGTGGAAGATGCATTGCAGGAGGAGCGGTGGTTGTTCGTGAGAAAAGAGAGGTGTGTGGTGCACTCCCCTACGTAAAACAGGGCGGGAATTGCATTGTTTCACACCTTATAATGACTGAATAGGTTGAAACCCAGTTTGTGTATTAAAGTTTATATGAGGAAAAAGAGTCTTTCTCTCCAATATAATAAAATATTTTAATGAAAGGGTACGAAAGTTAATAACATTAGAAAGTTACTAAGAAGTTAATAAAACTACTTTGAAAATTTCACTAAAAATTAAAATGAAATTAAGTAGAATGTTAACATATATTAAAAACAACCATAATTATAATTAACTTCTAAATATTTTCCGTGCTAATCAGACTTTAAAGAATTTTATAGCCAAAATAAAGAAACATAGACGGTACATACACACACATATGTATGTATGTATATTTGTGCATTTAAGCCAAAATAAATCTTGCAATTTCTACCCAGTAAATATTTAAATGTGTGTCATATTATGACACTAAGTACAAGAAAATATAAAAGCTTTCACTTTGTATTTTGAGGAGGTTGACTTACTGCTGCCATGTTGGTGGTACAATTATCATCGCAGATCACTTCCAATAAAGGATCATTTTAAATGATGATGGGAAAACTCTCCATTATTGACTTGGTTCTCTCACTTAGTTCTGAGCAAAAACAAGCGCATCATTAATATAAACAAGTAGCAGTAACGATTATTTTTAGTAAAACTCATTGTATGATTTAGTAAAAATATTTCTAAGTTGCAACGTTTTAGTACACATAACAAAATTATTCACTTAGCGTCACTGTAATTATATCATTCTAAATAATATACGTTGCATATCTTGTCACTTGGTGAAATCACATACCTGAGTTTTTAAAATGCTTTATAATAAGCGCCTCGAACTACAAGTTAAGCTTCAGCAAGAGCTTGTTTCTTCCTTTAAGCTCACTTTTTTCTCTTTCCACTTTCTTTACACTCTTCTCTGTGACATCACATATATTTTTCATCACCCCCATATCCTTATACATAAAGCCAACTTGCGTTTTCAGATATCAAAAAGGCACCTCGCTTTAAACACCTTTTGTTCATGAAATCAAATCAATGTCATAATATCTTAAATCTATGTGAAAATAATAACTGAAAATTGCAACTCTAAAACAAGTTACCAACTCACACTTTCTCGTTGAGATTATCCATTCACGCTGATCTTTTGGCCTAAACCTCACTACCTCGCGATGAGGGTTTTTGAGTATTAATGCATCTATGGATAAATAGTAATCGGTTGTTGAGTTGATCAAAAATATTAGTTAAAATTATCACATCATACGCTCATTCATAAATAGGGTGAGTAAATATTCCACAACACAATACACTAACGAATCAGCCATCTTATGAATTGCACAACAATATACCTGAAAACAAATTTTCAACCACCCTGAATAACATACACATTATTTGAACTACCTCGTAATTGTAAAATCATTCGCCCATGATAAAATAACTCGGATTTTTCTGCCTCTATTCTACCTTCCACCAAAACTGAAGGTGAGAACACCTTGCAAACGGGTTTAGGACAATCATTCACATCGTTATGGTGGAAATGTTACCTCTCCTTCACCAAAACACAGGCTATTGCGTGCGTGGGATTGTGGTACATCTTTCTTCTCACCATACGATGCATTAACGGGAAAAATATCAAGACACATCTATAACAACGATAAATTAAAACCGCGGTAAACTAATAAGTTATCTACTCTGCAATAATGAAGCAATATGGCTCCATTACATACAAGGTCCGTAGAATATGTCTAAGAACCTGCATTACATTAACAACCTCGAGCTCTGACACGACAGAACACTCGCTCCAAAGCTCGGGATAGCCGGCGAGCGCATATCACGGCGAGCCTTTCTCCTTTCTCGCTGCTACTGTTGTGTTTTTGTTTTAGGGAAATTGGTGCCCAAAATCTTCAATTTTTGAAGGAAAAAATTTCCCTTGAGTTTAAGGGAATCTCTTCAGAAAAAGGATATTTCTGAGGAAATTTCAACTTTTTACTCAATTTCTAGGGAAATATTATGAGGAAATATTCATCAGAGTAAGGGGAAAAAATTCCCTTTAAGTGGATTTTCTCAGGAAAAAATATTCCTGAGGAAATTTCAAATTTTCTCCAGCTTTTCCCCAACTTCTAGGGAAATGAACTGGGAACATTTCTATCCAAGTTATCCGTTTAATTGTTAATTTATGCATACAAGTAGTTAAATTCCAATGACTGAATATCACTGAATCCAAGTTATTTATTCATAAATAATTTACGTCGAATGGGACAACTTTGCTGGTTGTTGAAAAAAATATTTGGAACCTTGATAAGTTCCTGAACTAACCAGGAAAGACACCAAAATATTATATAAAATGTAGCCTTTTCTCGCGTTTTCAACCTTAAAAGGTGTTTACAGGTGTTTTTATTCTTGACATGCAAAACAGGACTTTTTGGCAGTCTGCATAAGTGGCTCGTCCTGCCTATTCAATCAAACGTAAGCAAAAACTATTTGTTTTGCTTAATTAAGCATATAATCCTCTTTCAAAAACACTTGTAGATGTAAATTTTTGTTGCATTTTGGTTTATTAATATAACTTCCCAATGTTGCACCAGGAAGCTTGGTGGAAATGGAACATCTTTGCAAATCTATAATTTCATCATTTAATTTACTCAAATCCTTGCATATTTTTTTCGAATCGTGCATTTTTCGTATATTTTTTAAATGCCGTTCAGATGCCAAAGCGCACGCATTAGGACCAAGATTTGAGGTCGTAGGTATCGAAATTATGACGATAATATGCTGCAACATGCTGTTCCGGCAGTGGTTAATAAGGAAATGAGAAGTGGAAAAGTAGCTGAAAAGTATAATATCCCTCGCAGAACTATTGAAAATAAAGTAAAGTCCTTCCATTCAAAGAAAACAGGGCGTCAAACTGCATTGAGCAGTGATGAGGACGAAGTGATTCCCAAACAAGTTCTTGGTTGTGCAGACTGGGGAACGCCAGTTGATGCTGTTGATCTACGCCTCATCATCCCTTACAAGTACCTCAGCAAATAATCACATTGAGGAGACTCGTAAAAGTCAGAGTAATCAGAGGAATGAGTCAGAGCAGCAATGAATCTGATATTGAATTTTCTATAAATGACACATCTGAATCAGAACCGGAACCAGATGCAGAACATAATAATGGTCTTGGACAGGAATTAGGTACTCCTGATTTCCCCATTTCCTGTGAAGATGGATATTATTAGACCACTGAGGAACTTGATGTAATGATGAATGTCAATGTAACCCAGGAGATTGCCAGTACTACAGTTATCAGAGAACTAAGGCTTGGAATGTTTGTTGTGGTTAAGCTCCCGGAGAAAAAAGTGCCAAGCATTTTGTCGGAATATTAATTCATTATTATGGAGACGGAGAGTTTGCAGTGCCATATCTTCGTACAACTGAAAGAGGGAAAACATTTTACTTCCCAAATGTGCCTGGTGAAGCTTTACTCAATGTACAAGACATCGCGTACATAATTGACCCTCTTTTCAATGAACTCTGTGGCAAAACGTTTTCTGACGAAATACTCAAACTTTTATTTGACTTTGAGTTTTAATTTTTAAACCTTCATTCAATATTTCTGACTATATGCCTTTACAATAAAGCGTGAATACTCATTTAATGTGTTTTCATAGTTCATAAAATATTATGCTTGTAATTTTAATTGGTATTAAGTGACTTGGAAAATTTGCCCCATTTCCAGGGTAAATTTGTCACCTTTTTTTATTTTTAGCATATAAGTATTTACTATATTCTTTATATTCCCACAGATTGTGAAACTAAGGATCAAGACTGATGAGTTGTGATTTTCAAGCAATTTCATGCATTATAAGACATTATAATAGTTGAAAGAAAAAAGTAAAGTGGCATAGTTGTCCCAGTCTACGGTAGCTGTTTTCTTTAGTCAACCCACTCACATTGCAATCGTCCCTGTAATAGTTGTCTAACTAACAGGAAATGAGAGGTTTCTGGGGTTACTTGATGGAAAAGAGTTATAGCACATGGTGTTTCGACCTAGTATTTTATTTTATGACAATGGTTTCAACACATAACATCATTCCTGGAGGTCCTGGAGTTAAATCTGTAGGCCGTGTGAAACGTAGGTCGTATACAGAAAAAAATTAATGTGGGAATGCCAAATGTTTCATTCAGCCAATTGCTTTGACTAAATACTTATGTCCCTATATAGAGTGCTCATCTCTAATTCCAGGTAGCTACTCTATTACTCCTTCCCTTATTTTTAAAATACAAAGTTCCTGCTCTCACATGACGCAAGATGCATTCCTTCAAACAAATAAATAAAATAATGTCCCACGAAAATTTTTCGAATGAATAAAAGGAAATCATGGCTCCATAAATACCGTTACGCATATCGTTAATTTTGACTCGAACTCAGGGTCTCCCGATGTAGTTTCGACGGTAATGTAATCATAAGACGACTGCGCTCAACAGATCGCTGATTTTTCGCCGACTAGCGCACAAAAATTTATTCCCCGGCGTCCCTTTCACGAAAGAGTGCAAATTTTTCGCCAGTAACGACGGAGTGGAGGGGAAATGGGCGGGGAGGAGTGTTCGCGTCGAGATAGAATGTGAACGCCAAAGAGAAGGAGCGGTGACGGTAGGGTTGGCTGAAACTGTATCTGCAGGCACTTGCACGAAGACGCCGTCGAAGCTTTCGAGGCACCCCGAGTGAGGCGCCGGAGGAAGGGCTGCGGGACCGAATCAAGAAGGAGAGAACACACCCACGAGGAGTCTTTTCACTTAAACCGTCGAGGAGGCACGGATGCGGCAAAGCGGAAGCCGAGGCTGGCGGTACTCGAGTGACGGGGGGACAACAGGAAGAAAAGCACGGTGGTGAAGAGAAAAGAAAAAACGGAGGGTTTTGAAGAGAGTGAGAGCTTGGAGGTTAGGTAATTTTTAGGTTAACCGCCTCCCAATTAACGAGAGATTCCCCCCCCCCCCTCCCCACGAACGAGGTACCTACGTTTTTTTAACGAACGAACGTTCATGTTCCTCTCCCCAGAATCCCTCCCTCCGTTCGCCTCCCCTCGTGTCTCTTACATCACGCTCGGTTGTCCCGCTCCGCACGCCCCGCTCCTCCGCGTGCGAAGGGAAGGCTGAGAGGTTCCCCAACGAGAAAATGGAGAATTGAAATTTCCCGATTGAAAAGGGAGAGAGACATTGAAACGCCAAAGTGGCATTCGAGGGAGGGAGGACGTAAAGTGTGAAGGGACGGAATGCTTCCGGTGGTTGATCGCAAAGGAGGAACAGGGCCCGAGATGGGAGCCTTAAAATAAAAAAAGAACCCACGAAAGAGCGGCGTGGGCCCTCGGTTCGACTCCCCGCTCGCATCTAACAATGCATTACGCAGAGTAAGATTATGACTCCGGTGACCACGCGCCGATGCATTTGGTAGGCACTCTTTTGAGCTAGTGTTAAAAATTACCCAAAAAAGGTTATCACTGCTGATAATAACAGTGTCACGCAGATTATTTATTTTTCTTCTACGCTCGGGTCCCATACTTTTGGGGTCACTTTATCAATTGGTTTGGCATCTATTTATAGGATGCCCTTGCTGACGCCAAACATTCATAAGAATTTGTTATAGACAAACAGCATCCATGCGTGATGGATGGACGACCGTCGTCATGTGGCATTCCCCAATGGTTTATTCTTGGACCGCTTTTATTTTTATTATGTATTCATAAATGATCTTCCAAACCAGCTATTCCACTGTAGGACAATGTTTTATGCCGATGACACCTCAACCATAGTTACAGAGAATGGCCTGCAAAACCTAATCAGTAGCATTAAGTTAAAACTCAAGGAGATGCATCAGTGGTGTAAATACAATAATCTTACTGTAAATGAAAAAAACACTCCTCCAATTCCAAAACAAACACCTCAATAAAAATAGCTTTCTGCCTAGTGACGATAACAGCCACTCACTTAATGCTACTTCTACCAATTTTCTAGGGCTTGAAATTATAGGTCTTGGCTGGTCACATGTCTATGCCTTAATAAAAAAATATATACAGATATGATAAGGAAGTTGGCACCCAATGTGTTGACTGATATCCTTAAATTAGTGTACCATGCCAAAATCTATTCCCACATCTCCTATGCCATTATGTTCTGGGGAAATTCCACTATTGCAATGAAGGCATCCTCTGCCCAAAACCTGGCCATTAAAGCCATCTATCAAGTCTCCATCCATACCCCTGGAAAACCTCTTTTTGCTGCTGCTAATATTCTAACACTGCCCTCTATCTACTTTCTAACTTGTGTCCGTTTTGTAAAAGAAAACTTAAATTTCCCATTAATTCCACATACCATAGCCATTCTACTCGCTCCAGAAACAATATCCACTTCAACCAATACTCTAGTTCTCTCTTCTTGAAAGGTCCCAACCACCCTGCCTCTGTGTTATTTAATAAACTCCCCAATTAAATCGGAGAAATTACACTTCCTGCTAAATTCAAATTGAGTGTCAAACACCTACTTAAGAAGTTCTACTATAGTGTAAATGAATATTTGGAAGACTCTAAATAAATGCTTATTGTAATTGTGTGACAAACTTAAATTGTAACATGAACTGAATGAACATGTTCTGTGTGTGTGTTATGTATGTCACAATATTGTTTCAGGTATGTTGTTTTTGTATTGCGTATTATTTGGTGCATTATTTTTTGTGACCATGCCTTGTCTTTTGCAAAATTTTTTTTATACTGAGTTTATAACCTCCTGTTGACGTAGTCATTCAATGTATATTTGCCGATGGTGAAAAATAAATAATATTATTATTAAGAATAAGAAAACTCCTTCATAGATTGAGGCCTAACCCTTTTGCACCATATCACTATGCTGGAATTCAATCCTGGTGCCCAAGAGTGCTAACATAAATTGTAATATCCTGTACAGAGCTCGTTTTCAGGATAGGCTGAAGTGAATAAGTACCAGGTACATATAAGAAGGAAAGAATCCTCTGGGACCTTACACAGTGGGGAATCTATCTCTTTTTTTGCCAGAAGTAACCTCTTCCCTCAGTCACATTTAAGTCCCTCTAACAGCATGTGACTTATAAGTCAAATTGCTTATATTTAGTGGCACTGCAAAAAAATATCTATTTCAAAACCTACTAATATAAATGAAGAAATTAATTTCATGTGACTCCATGTTCATCTTCAATTTTTAAATGAAATTCTATCAATATTAACAAAGATCTAGTACATAAAGCTCTTGTAAGAACATACCAGTGGCTAATAAGATATAGTGTCATTATTTTATTTCTCACTCAGGATAAATGCTATTCTAATTGATGGCTCCTTTTTTTATAAAATGAAATTTCTCTCATCATGCCTTTTCATACCAGAAGTCCAAACATGGATGCAGTATTGGCAATGGCCTCTCAAAATAACAAAATATCTCACTGTAACTCCTTGTCAATATTTCCAATGTGAATTCATCTCTTGTTATCGTCAACATATTTTCAGTCTATGAAAATAGGAATGCCAGGTAATGCTCTGAATACCACAAAACTGAGTTGGGTATGTCCAGAATTCACTGAATGAATTAAGATGGATAAGATGTAAATTAGATGGATATTCCCCAAATTGTTTTTGTTCCCTCTATTGATTTTCAACCAGTTTCAATGAAATTCTCAAAATTGGCCATTCATTTAGCAGTAAATTATCTTTTTTTTGACAACCACAGACACATTAGTTTACTTACTGGTTTCTCACAGATATTTGAAGAAGGAATGCTTAAATGCTTACTTAGTCACTTAGAGATGTACATACTCTTTACTTACTCCTAGTCAATTTTTTGGAAATATTTTAATTCAAGATTTTCAATTTAGGAAATCACTCCTCATTAATTTTAGGAAAAATAAGTCCACTTCATTAACCTTATTTAATAATGTAGTTAATACATTAGATGCCATACATTCCAAATTTCAGGTACATATTATGAATCTTTTTGGATCTAACCAAAGGCTTTGACATTGTAAATCATGATTTAGTTCTATAAAGTATAGTGCACACCTGTATTTAAGGAGTAGCCCTTAAATGGTTTCATCCTCATCTCACTGGTTGATCCTAACTGGTAGCAGTAACCTACTTCAATGATGTGTTCAATTACAAAAAGTCATTTTTTATGAAATAAGGGAGGTCACAATTGCCATCTCATTGGGATCTATTCTGTGTCCCCTGATATTTTAAATGCTAATCAATCTTTTACTTAATTATTTGCCAGATGTAAATTCAGCTCATGCTTTTTGCTGATGATACCAAGATGAAGCTGATTTTACCAATTCAAGTGGAAAACTCCTTACCCTTGCAGCTTAAAGTTAATGATACCATATCACATTTCCCTGTTTTATGTGAAATCGTGTCCTCCTTAAATTTTGAAATTGCTGTTACAGTTCACAGCAATACGTGTATAATGATGAAGGGTATTCTACCTGTTCTGGTTTTTGATGGGTCTCAGGTTAGATTTTCCCACTAATCTTAACTTAATCCCTCTTCAAATCTGCATAATTGTAGATTGTCTTTTTTATTGAACTGATGCTAATTGTGTGATATTTCATTTGTGTCAAGCACCAGAATATGATTTTGATGTTTCACTGTTTCTTATGGTTCTCACTTTTATATTTTCCTAATGGAATAACATCTTTTTTCTTTCTTATTGATAGGCTATGCCAGTCTCCTACATTTGAAACTGTCCCTACATGTATAATAAATAAACTCATTTACTCTCAAAAAAATTTTTGTTGCACTTATTTCCTCACCTTTATGTTGCTGTTGGAATATAATTTCAAATACTGACTGCTTGGAAATTGTTTGAGTATGTATTCTAAATTTGCTCATTTACAGCCTTTCGTACTAGATGTTTCCCCTTAAATCCAGGAAGTATCATTTTCCTGATTCCAGTGCCGAATAAAAATAATTTTTTATAACATGAACTTTTTTCAAATGTAAAATATATTTAGTCTGTGAATGTCATAAAATTAGTTGAATACCTGTAGACCGTAAACATTTCGGCATGTAGTATAAAATTTACATTTAAAACAACCATGCACCAATGGAAACGTCACGTGGTCTCAATTATGGAGCAATTCCCTCTCTACTGCTCAGCCAGGAGACCCACTCTACCCATTATAACTCTGTGTGTGACACTATGTGATGTCATGGATACTTGTTTGAATTGATGATTTCCATGTTGTTTGCCAACAAATCAGATTAATAAGACAAATCAAATTGAGTGGAAGCCAACAAGAAGAACATAAATTTCGCAAAGGGAAAAATGAAAAATTTTTCTGACAAGAATCATAAATAGATAATTATGTGCATTTCAATAGGAACCTCCAGGTAAGAGGGCAACCAAACAGCTAATGGAACATTAACCCTTTAACCCTGAGACTATGCTCTACCAGGAAATAATTCAGAGAAATAATAATTACTCCAATGACAACATTTCAAGGAAGTTGGAGATAAAAATCCTATATCATACTGAAAATATAGCACACAAATGAATAAGTATATTGACCCAGTCTTAGGTCTTCTTTTAAACTATGATATTAAGTTGATCGTACATACTATTACTTACCATTGTACAAAAATCCCAAAGTATTCATTGGTATGGTTTCAACCCTTTATGCAAGAACACTATAATAATGGTAGATTTTTTTAAAATGGCATAAGCTTAGAAAAATGTAAGGAATTCATTTATGAATTAATATTACTTGCATTTTAAAAACTTTTTTAATGTAATGGACAAACAAAAAGTTGACTGTGGAGACATACTGAGAAAGGGGTTTCCAAAGCAACTGAGGGTCTAAGTAACCACATCCCAGAAGCTGAGGGAAGGATTTGGCACCACCAGAGTTGAACCCAAAAGGGAAGAAAAATATACCAACAATAGTTTGCATATAGCTAAGGCACATTGACCAAAAAAGATATAATTCATACTGAGGAGGTAGTATATGAATGACCAAATATTATGTTCATGGTAAAAGGGTTATTATCTGGATAAAGGCTGCAATGGATGAATTATAATTAAGATATACCGAATGATTTTATTGCAGAATCAAGCTAAGGATCAGATCTTAACAGAAAAATAAATGAAAAATATAACCCCAGTAGCCTAAGTGTGTCACACACATCCAAAATACTTACTAATAAAATCCTTTGAAGAGCAGAAGACAAGTTATAAATGGAGTTGACAGAAGAAAATTCAAGTTCAGAAAGGGAACAGAAATGAGAAAAGCCATCTTCTCTCTAAGGTTAGTTTTGGAAAATCGACCATGAATTGACTAAGATCTTCAGAGATATTTAAAAGGAATTTGACAGAGTCGACTGAATGCAGCTATTAAAACCAATAATAGGAGTAGGAATAAAGTACAAGGTTAGAAGAGTTATCTGGAGCCTATTATTATTAAGGGTAATCTACCCATTAAGGTAGGTTTTTGATGAGCATTAGCTTAGGTTGATCAAGTATCATCTAAATATAATCCCTCTTCAAATCTGCATACTTCCTACATCCTATCATTCTGTACAATATCCCTATTCCCTTCCTATCACTATCCCTCTTACCCAACATTCTACCCTCTAATACAACCTTTCACAACCCATTGCCTCTGAATACCCCTTCCATCCACCTTTCTAGTCTTTTTTGGATCTCCAACAACAAACGCCTCTCCTCTCCTACCATTCTCAAAACTTCTTCATTCGTTTTCCTCTCTGTTCACTTCACTGTATCCATCCGTCACCAAACCCACATCTCAAAAGCCTCCAATCTATGCTCATTATCCTTCCTCATGGACCAGGTTTCGGATCCATATAGTGCCACACTCCATTTCACATTCAAATCATACGAAACAATAATTTATTTGGTTACCACAGTGGCTTGACGCCGTAGCGCTTGGGATCGAAACCACGGTCGGAGCAAAATAAAGTATTGTTTTGTGTGAATTGCAGTATTTTCATTCGTTGACCTAGTAGTAAGCCTAGGTGCGTAGCGAGGTTTTCGACTAACCCCGAAATCCCGGGTTCGAGTCCCACCTCAGGACTCGTTAGTTGTTGTTTTCTGTCCAAAAGGGTTTTTTTTCCTGTGGCGTGAGAGGTGTTTAATTACCCTGGCCATCATACGCAACCTATGAAAAAATACTACCGCAAACTGTATCTTTCCTTTCGTGAATTACGAGATGATTCGATGAAGTTTTTTTCAGCTCAGAACCGGTCGGACACATGAAGTAGGCTGGTGGACTCACGAGGTTCTTTCTACCTGATAAAAGGGGGTCACAAAACTAGTGAGTGATGAAGAGCATCAATTTTCCTCGTGATAAAAAAAATTTTGCGGATCGCCTCTCGGAGTTCGGAGCGCTCGCCGCGAACCGACACGTGCCGCGCACGTCTCTCCCCGAGAATCCACGTCCACGCGGTCGAGGTGCGACATCTAGCAGATCCGCATCGAATTAGAGGAAGGGTGCGGATGTTACGGGGGAAACTCGCTTCGTAATACCAAATTGGTATCTTCCATTAACTGGACAGGGAAAGAAGTCGAGGTCCCCTGCGGAAGTTCCGGAGTTCGTAGAAGGAATTCGTTTCTTTTAACCCGGGTGAACACCTTCTCTGTTCCTCCGGTACCCTCTCCCCATTTCACTCAGGAATTGGGGATGGGGAGGGGGTATAAGGCGAGGAGGGGTCGCTTGAGATATCCCGAATAATCTGTCTTCGGCCAGCGTCAATTTCATTAAAGGTTTTTCCCCTCCGCGTGAACGTTGCGGTTCTCTCTATCACGAAATTAATCTCTCCGCGAACCTAGATATGGAAGATTAAATCGTGAAAAACTTCCCACGAGAATTTTTTAAAGAGAGAGATAGAATGGTAGAGTTGAGGGGAAAAGATTTAGCCACACGAAAATACGGCAGCAGGAGAGGGGTCACCCGTTCTCTGGATGTGATTCGCATGGAACATAAAAGAGTGGACTTCCCTCCGCATTAATTGAAGCAGGGGATTCCGAAAAAAATGTGCCACTCAAGTTTTGTGAGGCAATTAGGGGTAGGGCAGTATTTTAAAACTTAGTAGGTGGAAAATAAAACGTTATCACGACATGTGTTACTGGATAGCAATTCGTAGTCTCAAGTACATTTTTAAAAGCCGTTTCTCAAATAACTCGATGATAAATTTTTTAAAACCACACTATTCAACCCGAAGGTTGGTATGTTAAGTGAGGGTAGAGCTCACCTAGTACTGAGCCCACGCTCACAGGTTAGAGGGAGGCCAGTTCCTTTCCCTGTGCCGCCTGTGGTTTCCCACGAAGATGTGGTACCCGAAAAATCACTCAGCTTGGGTTTA
>WURS02000011.1:1276888-1293284 GCA_011762765.2 Rhinocypha anisoptera | reverse complement strand
CTCGGAGCACTTTGAAGCGTGAATCGGACCGTCTGTAAGCACTCTGGAGCGCTTGGAGCGAGAAACGGACCGCACCTTAAGTTCATCCAACAAGAAACAAACTCTAAATGGTGGAACTTGAAAGAATGTATAACAAATGTAGTGTAAGTATAAATTACTTAAATATATATAATTTTCAATAAGAATATTAATCTATCAAAAATATTCCATTCTCGATCAATAAAAAAAATAAGTGCACTAGTGATGTGATTCAAATACAATCATTACTTATTTACTATATATTCAATGGATACCTATATATAAAATACCTACATTTTAAAATTAATATAATATTAAAATCTCCCATAGACCCTTGACCATCAAAAAACATATTAAAACATTTGTTTCCTTAGTACATACCTAATCTCCCCATTCCTTCACAGCTAGCAACTTTCAATGTCACTATACACCTTAAATATCTATTTAGCCCTAACTGTACAGAGAATGGAACTATGTAGTTATTTGAAATGCAATAGGTTTGATATTTTCTATGTCAACAAAAAATCTTGAAATTTGCAATTCCAAATATCATTACAACCCACTCCACCAAATTATTTCATTCCTGGAAAAGCTCCTCCTTTTCAGGTTTTACAATTAGCTGAATAATCTGAAGTCAGAAATAGGATAAAATATATTAATATGCACTGCTTCACAAATTTCATTAAAAGCAGATTCCTTCATGTGATTTATAGCAGATTTCTTCCCAGCTGAATCAGCTACAAAAGCATCCACAAGAACTAAATAAACTTACCATCAGCTTCAGAGAAAACATCAGCAACACACGGCAGTCATGGAAAGTTTTTCTTGCAGGAAAAGTCATCAATTTATGTCCTAAATATCTCAGGGTAACATCTACATTATAAGCTTGCACCAATTCTGACTCAACCGCTTCAACCAGTAAACCCCCAAATAGCAGGAGTACCGCCACTTCCCGAGAGAGGAAACACAAACAGTATATACCGACCGGCTACGTGGTCTCGACTTGGAAGCTACAGAATGATTCGGTGCTGGAAAGGAAGCAGCTCCTCCGCCCTGCCCACTGCCATCAGTTCCACCCTTCTTGATTGATTGGTGTCGAGAGGAGCCAGACCCAGGTGTTGCCAAAGAAGACTGAGAACCATTCTTCTTCTTTGACTCCTCCTTTTTCCCACCCTCATCATCTTCTTCTTCCTCCTCTCCTCCAAAGCTGGTGATGTATGTAATCTGGCCAGAGTTTACAGGTGATCGTGACCTAGATCGTGATTTTGACTGTGATTTCCGATATGGGTCATATGTAGGACTCTCACGAGCTGCATAACTGTGAAAGAAAATATTTTACATACATTATGTAAATATGGCCTCCATTTCTATAGATAGTTAGAGTTTAAATTCTACTGGTAAAAAGAGCTAATGAAATGGATAAGATTAATCCACTGAACAAATAGTAATAAAATGCATTAATTGTTATAATTATGATTCTTCATAATGAAGACTCACAAAATTACCTGGGTGGACTAATTTTTCTGCCCAATAATCTCTTTTCACGAAAAGCCCTCCTTTCTCGTCGTGACTTCCTTCCCTGGAACAAGGATACTCAGCATCAACAACTTTAAAAGAGAACAATAAACGTTACTCATCATTAATATCAGTAAAAATCATTACAGAGTACATAGCCTTTTCTTCCTCTTGCTCACGAGCCAGACGCAGTGCTTCTTGTTCCTCAAGATCTCTTGTCAGGAAGCTATAGAAATCATTTCCACAAAGCCCATATGAGGCACCACAGGAGTTAATTTCATGTGCTTGTTCAGGTCCAAGTTGAGTGACATCAACATTTAAATCTGAAAGGGGGAATATTCACCAATATTAGACAATAAAATTGCAAATAAACCAATTTTTAATAAATTGTTTACAACAGAAGAAACAAATTTCTGGTTTCACTGCAGGGGCCACCAGAAGATGGCATTTTCTCCAATCCTAGGTTATGTTAAATAAAACCCTTCTGTACAATATACAAAGTCTACCACTTATATTCCACTATGTTTAAAAAGTAACAATAAATTGCTTCATTCAAATGTTACAAGTAAACTAGCTTTTAAATGTAATCTAGCAAATACTTTATACTACAAGGCAATAATATGAAAAAAACTATACTGGTTTTCAGCAATGAAATCTAAAACAGTTATGAAATACATACCAAGTGGTTTTTCAATTTCATTTCATCAATTCAATTCCCCGAAACATTATCTCTAACAAGTATTGAACATAATTTTTCACATCACTCCAGTATTCCATATTAAAAATTGCCGATGCAGTCTATCCAGCTACTTGCTAAAATGTTTCAATTAAAAGAGTAGAGTGAGGCCGAAGTTACTCGACCCCATTTCGTTATTTATGATTGTATCCTCGTCACGATTTCCTTCGATGTACTTGTATTTGTGATTTCACATTTTGATACCCCTTCTCACAAGGAAGCATAATAATGGCTGTAGCCCACTGGTTGAATTTTTATGCTTGTGACTTCTTTAAACAGATAAATTAATTAACCTCAATTTGTACTCAAGTTCTATATAAATGTTAAACCTATGCTCTTATGAAATATTTTTATCAATCAATTCACATTACAGAAATATTTTACTTTTTATTATTGGCAATGGCAATTCTTTTACAGAATTATAAAAGTTTAAAAGAAACTATTATAGATAAGAACTCACTGCTGCAGTCTTTCCTAAGCAATACTTCAAGGGCTACTAAGGAGGAAAAAGCTGATGTCGCTGCGTAGATAAAAGGTTTAATTTACATTGAGATGAATAATCACGTGAGTCACCAGAAAAATGTTTACAACATAATAACAAGAAATACATAGAGATGGTTAAGCTGAAAATTAATAGTGCATAACACAAAGGTGGATAATAAAACAGCATCTTACACTGTAGCTAAGGCCTCTATTGTGCAGAAAAACCAGATGAGATGCAGTTCAAAAACCCCTATGATCTTCTAACAAAAATCAAAGATATATTACAATGTCATTGAGAAATTTCATCAATATTGACTAAGAAGCATGACAGATACTGAATGTGCCAATGAAAGCTAAGTGATGCACAGATAAAAGAAGGTGTGAGCTGAAAAACTCCCGGCCAATAAAGTGTCCCATGGAATTCTTTGCTCACAAGCTGATAGAGCAGCCCACTGGTTCTAAAAGGATTAAACGCCATCGAATTCATCACACACCCCCCTCCATACTTTCTATCCATCTCTAACCAAGTCCCTCAGATGATTATGAAACCTAACCCCCTCCACCCTCTCCTACCATTCAGTTCCTTCCCACCCACCTCCACTCACTTTGTATGCATAAAGGAGGGGAGGTGGGTGGGTATAAAGCAAAGGGGTTAACTATATTTGTTTAGTATCAGAGGACAGCAGATGTAGCAAGAGGGATATTAGAAGAAGGATTGTGTTGACAGAAGATGTGCAAAAAGGAGGGAGTTTTGATGAGAGGGACCTTTAAGAAAGATGTGAAGAAATAATTAGTGAAATCCCTCGCATGGAGTGTAGCATTATATGAATCTGAAATGGGCCTTGTGGAAGGACAATGAGCATTTGGCAAAAGATGAAGGTGAGGTGGAGGGAGAGGAAAACCACTCTAGAAGTGCTAAGAATGGTAGGGGAGGAGAGGTAATAGTTGAGTGATATCCGAAGAAGGCGAGAAAGGTGAGTGAAAGGAATACTTATGGAATTGATGGATGGTTGAAGACAGTAATAGAGGATAGAATGTTGGGTGGGTAGAGTAAATATAGAGGTAGAGATAGGAATAGAGCAGGTATTTTAGAATGATTGCTGGTAGGAATTACACAGAGTTGAAGAAGGATATGGATTAGGATAGGGCTGGGTACCTAACCATATCTCATACTGCAAACTATGGATGATGAACAATAAAGGAGGCACATTGCAACTGGTTGCGCCTCATTTATTTTATTACAATTCACTCATCTCTGTGAATAATCAACAAAGAAGATGGATGAGTGGATAATACTTGCAATAAAAGAGAAACTAATAGGACAACTATTAGGGCATAGAAGACTAATAGATGAAGACAATAGATAGTTCATAAGAAATGACAGGTGGTAGGAACTATATAGAGTTAAAGAGAGGCTTCAGGTGAGGCTATGCAATTCTAATCTAGGGATCATCAAAAATCTATCATAACTCATCTACCTTACACTTCATCATCAAAATATGGAAACAAGAAGAAAAATTTAATTCTTACAGGACCCAGTGATTGTGGCAGTCATACAGATTCCAAGGCAGATTCTGTTTGCTTACTCTCAGTAGGTGCCATTATGTAGACATCAAACATCAAAGAAGTTTTATTTTTCTAAGATTATGGTGGTCAAATATATTATATGGATTCATAAGTTACTGAAGGGCATCAGAATACCATGTATAAAAGTAACAAAAAATGTATGTAGACAACCAAAGCTTATATAACTTGTTAAAAATCCAGAATATCATAAAAGAGAAAGGAACATTGATGTTCAATTTTACTTCATTTGAGAGCAGTACAGACATGAAAACTAACTACGGAAATGATTAGCGAATTAACAATCGGAATGATAGACAACTGCTACGTCGCATACTTCCATGTACATGTATTACAGAAAGGATTTTATTAATAATAATTCTTTATTCCATTTGGTCATACAGACCTGGGAAGATGTCAATTACATAGAATACATAAGCTAACACACAATTATACACAGTTACAACACATTTAACTATTTAAATATTCTGAGATACTATAAAATGCATTCTCAAGGAGAAAGTTCTTCAATTCATATTTGAATTTTCCTACTGTGAAAAGGCCTTTCAACTTTGGAGGGAGATGGTTATATACACGAGCACAATTGAAATGTGGGTCATTTTTGGTAAGGCTGGAATTGAACCTTTTGAGGTGCACATCACTATTAACTCGAGTGTCATGGGCATGAAACGAGTTGTTAGGTGGGAAGATAGTGGGGTTTTCTTTAACAAAGCAGGATATTGAAGGTTATACATTAAGGGTAAAGTTAGAATTTTCATTAATATGAAAAAGGGTTTGCCGTGTTTTCTAATAGAAACACCAGCAATTGCTTTTACAGCTCTTTTCTGTAGAGAGAAAATTCTCTTACATTGGGAAGAGTTACTCCAAATAATAATTCCATATGTAAGGAAAGAATGAATTTTAGCAAAATATAAAAACTTGAGGCATTCCAGAGATATGACTGAAGTCAGCCTTCTTATCATGACCAGTTGCCACTTTGTTGGCAACAGTATCAATGTGCTCTTGCCAAGATAAATAATCACTTATGGTGAAACCTAAGAAGTTAGTCATTTCAAGGCATCTTATGCTAAGTCCATTTAAGCTAAGTAAAGAGCTTTCTTGCACATTCTTGTTTGCCACAAATGCATAACCACATAGGTGATAAAATAGACATTTGAATAATTGGACAGAGTTCCTAAGTAGGTAATCTAAAGGAATGTGACAGCCTTGAAAAATTATATCTGATCCATGTTTCATAGACCTAAATAATAATGCACACTTTCTGCTTCTGGCATAACACATTCAAAATAAGTACATACAAGCTTGTTTCTGAATGTTCAATTAACTTCCCCAGTCATTCCCATCACTTCATCCTACCATTGATTGCCAGTAGAGCTGAAAAATTTATTTCAAGAATTACACCTAGGTTTTCTTGAAACTGAAGATCAACTGAAGAATCACAATCTATAATTTTTTTCGTCTTTCATCAGTAGTTTCCTCCCTTTTACAGCCATGAAAATTTCATCGAAGCACACAGCTTTGGTTATTCAGTGGAGGACATAAATCGGGTCATTGAAATTATTTTACATTTTAGCAGCTTTAAAAATAAAATTTGTCGTAACTCACCAAAATCTATGTCACTGTCATCATCCTCTTCTTCCTCCTCGTCATCTTTCTCCTTCTCCTCGATTTCACTTGGAGTACCCTCTTCGTAATTGTAGGGTATCGCAGCCTTTTTCTCAGCTAGTTTCTTTTTCTCTTCTGTATTTGTCTTAGCTACGGGACCGAACTGCTCTTCTAGGTAAATTTGATGCAAAAATCTTTCTTCTACCACTATAGGGGCAATAAATTGGGTTATTTCGTCGAATATCTTCGAAGCTATGAGAAGAAAGATAATTCCAAAAGGAAATGGCACTAACCTCCTAAAAAGTCATTCTGGACCAAAATTCTGTACCTCTCGTAATTTGCCTGTCTATCCTCTAGAGGTTCATCGCCGGTCATTGCAGACACCTCGGGGGAAGATTGTCTTTCAGGAATGTGATCAAGATGAGCTCTTACATCAAATCTATCTATCAAAATGTCAGATCTTCCTTGCCATGGCATCCTTTTGAAAAAGAATTTTTTGTTAAGTTTTTCCATGGATTAAAAATATTGCTCGCTTCAGAATATAAGGAAATACAAACAAATATTCAAATAAATGTGCGCCAAATCAATTAAATCATTACATGTTAGCCGGGCTATCACCAGCCATTGCAATTGAGGGGTCGAGATGAATCTTACAAGGCCTTCCGTGTAGCTGCAAAAACTGTGTAGGATCGGCTTTCTGAAAATCATATATTATTTATTCATTTATGAAGACTTTTAGTCTATACCAATTCATAGTGACAATAATAAGGCTTACGATTTTTTCGTAGTACTCCCGCCTTCTCTCTGCTCTTTTCTTGTAATCAACCAACATCCCACGGATTTTCCGTTCCTGTTTTCTTGCCTCGTGCCACATTGTACGGTCCACTGTAAAATGAAAATTATTGAAATAAAACTTTTGAGGTTAATTAAATCACAAATTTTACATAACCAAATGTTAAACTTACTAGATTTAATTTATAAATTATTCCCTCAGATACGAAGACGCCATTCACCCAATCACCGACTCTTGCTTCCGATTGGAATACTTGGTGATCATGAGAAAAACTAACCGTATTAATCTAAATGTTAAAATTAAATGATTCAAACGTAAATTTTAAAATCAATATATTTTCTAAACATTCGATTTTATTTTTCGCGAATACAGTAATTAAAATTTAGTAGCTACAACGAGTGAGTAGTGCATTACGTACTACAAGACTGCTTCTGTAGAAAGATTTACAAGCATTGATGGCAATGATGTAAGGGTTCTCTCGTTTCGTGCCTGCAATCTTAGCTTGTGTGGCAACGTTGCCGTTTAGGCAGAGGAGGTAGAGCGATAAGTGCTGCCATCTGTGGCCGTAGGTGGCATCACGTTCGTAGGATGTTATGTTTCAGTTTGAAATGCTTTGAAACGTATTGTCGCGTATTGTAATCATGCATGTATTGTAAAGTGACGGACGTGATAATAGATTACTCTGAAAAAATACAATGATGATACTAAGCAGAAATATGCGAAGTCACACGGTAAATTCTTAATTAAGGGTATGTATACATAGAGGTTTCCTCACAGATAGGGTCAAAGTTTAATATAGTAATGATAATATTTCTGTTTTTTACTAAGTAGCATCGAAAGTCTAATGAATGAGGCAAAAGGGGATTCGTGTAGATGATCACAAGTAAGAAAATGTGTTTTAATCTCTGGAAAAATTCAAAATCACTGTCGTGCCCTATTCGGTTTATTGTGGGATCCAACCAAAAAATGTACGCGCTCTGAAATTTGATGACCATGAGAAACGATGTGGCTAGAATTATTACGATACGTAACTTGGATTTCGCTAAAAAAAACTATATAGTCTTGAGACTTTATTATACCCGACTATAGTTTTCGGTGAGGTGACGTAATGAGGCGATGCATTTCACGAAACTTTACGTTTTATAAGCGAAACACAGCATACCTTTCTCTCACTCCATTTCTCTTTTCACCTATTGCTCCTTGACCCTGAAAAAAATTTATTATAAGAAGTAGGTGTGAAGTCCCAGGTTATGAAGTTAACTTCGCGTTATTCATTCCGGACACATTAAAGAAACTAACCATCATGATGGTTAGTTTGCTAACTTCAATATTATTATTAGTTCCTGGTGTCCCACTTATGGTAAATGTGGAACTTTGGACCACGAATATAAATGATAAGTCGTAGCTGTAATAACCCCATTTTATAAAATTTATCTTGCACTTAATTCCAATTTTAGTGGTCGACTATTCGTATGTGCTGCATTTTGTGTCACTTTATTTTAATTGCAGTCTCAACTATTATCCTTTTACTTACAGTTGATCACCCTGAAATGAACAGTCTACTGTTGGAAAGTGATTTTTACTGCAAATTATGTGAATTTGATTGTATAAACAACACCGGGAAATTGCTTCATTCACTGGATCCAAATCATGTTGAAGCGTATCTGATGAGCCTGAAGATAGCACCAAGTAAGGATCACATAATTATTTTGGAACATGAATACGTACCAGTTTTAGTGAATGCTTTTCATTAATCTTTTCATTAAGTGAATCATCAATAATTATGGAGCTGAGTTGTTGCCAATGATTTCTGATTCGGTATATGTTTTTATACTAGCTTTATGAATTGAGTGTGTTGTCAATATATAAATCTTATATACTCAGGACTCTTGGGAGATTGGTAATATTGGATTTCTATGTGTAAGCTAGGATTTGAGATCCACGGTGACAGTAATTACCAGTTAAAATGTAGTCTATTGGGAGTATTTAATAAAAGTCCCACAAACTATGTTGGGAGACATTTAAGCTCCAAAGAAAACTTTATTATTTCTGGCCTGATGTCATTGTATCTGAAAGTGTCAAGTATTATGAATACAATGCGATGTTAGATCAGAATTGCTATTTTTTTTATTGGTTGTCTGCCAGTCTTGCCTAAAGGCATTTTCATTTTGTGAAGGCACCTGATACAGAGGTAGTATTGGAATTCAGAGGTGGGAGAAGTAAGAGAAAGGTATGGGGTAGTAATGAATGGGTTTTGACTAAGAAATAAGCCTGGGGGAAAATACTGATTATTCCACTAACATATTTATTATAAGCATAGGGACTGGGATAAAATCAGTTTTTCTCTGGTAGTTACATATTTTAACCACACTAGCTTTAATGAGATCCTGTTTAAAAATAGGACAAGTTAGATGTGAAAGTAGGTTTCTTAAATAAATTGCAGTGATTTAAATAGGACTTGAAAGAAGGAATGCAGTTTTATGATTAATAGAATTCTTAAAAGAAGAAGAGGGCGATAACCATAGAAGTGAAGTGTGAGAACCTTAAACTAGGCTCAAGGGAAGCTGCAGAAGTAAAGGAAATACAAGGATAATTCAGTTAGCTTAGTGAGCCCCAGACCAAAGTGCAACAGAGTGCGAAATAAGAGCACATATAGACAGGTGGGGTGAAGGAAGTATGGTGGCGTGAGATGCGTGGAAATATTACAGAGGTGTGGAGAATAAGGTGCACTATACAAGAAGGGAAAAGGAGTAAGATAGGAAAAAATGGAACGCAAAGAAAGATTAAGGCAGGAAAGATCTTGACAAACTCAAATTAGATTCAGGTGATATGCAAGAAAAGGTGGGGTAACAGTATAATAAGGAAACCACCTAGGCATCTCAGTTTAGGTTTAGAATGGGAATGTGAAGTATGAGGAAGTTGTGTGCCCAGAAGACTCCGTTAGGTTGATATTAATTCCGTTCTCATCAAAGATAGTGCATCCATGAATACTAATGGAACACACATTTAACCTCACACCTGGCTAAGGTACAACTTAGAAACATCAATGCCAACTTCAACAGCAGGGTAAATGATTACCTAGGTGGGTAATTACAGTATTAGGAAAGAAAGAGCAATAACAAATTGGAAAACAAACGAATTTAATTTTTAGCAACACACTTTCATGTATTTGGCACTGGAGGGAAAATTGAAATAGTAGAAATAAATATCTCCACATTTGGAAATGAAGAGTGTAGTTTTCTATGGCTCAGAAACCTGGATTTTGAGAAAGGATGTGTGGTGTGGCCTTCAAAATGTGGGTGTGAAGGAAGATGGGAAAATGTTAAAGGAATGGAACAGTATATGAATGAATGGATGTTAGGGGATGTAGGGAAGTTGGCGGAAGAAATCGAAATAAGGATGGATGTGTGAGATTTCAGGAGGAGATGAAATTTTGGGAGTGCTCGGTAAAGAGAGCAGAAGGATAGGCATTTCAGATGTCATTAAGAGAGGTAGAATGTATGTGGTTCTCTAAGCAGACTATTGTTAATTTTAAGATATAGGTGTGAACATTGTCTTCTCAGGTTTTCCACTGACTCCATTCAGGCCGACTCTCGACTCAAAAGGTCATCATCAGGGCTGTGCAGAGAGAAAACAATTGTTTTTATTTGATCTTACCTATTCCTTGATAAGCAACATTTAATGTAATCTTTAATTATGGAATATAAGAATCGCATTTCATAAAGCTTTGACATTTTAATACACTATTTTTTAAAAATCAAACTTGAGATATCACAGTGCAGTAATGGGCTGTGCATCCTATGGGCTAGGAAATACAGTACCTTAATTTAAAGTTGACTTGGGGTATACATAAAAATCCCTTGATTTTGCTCTTATGAATAAATAGGCTAATAAGGATTATGACTGCAATTAACGGAAGTTACAGTCATTAACTATGACCTGTGTAATTTAACATTACATTTTTTACAGAAAAGAAGAACGAACTTTCAGCTGAGTCTGACATTAAATCTGATTGCTGTCCTGTGGCCCCTTCTTCAGCACCTGGTGAAAACCATATCAATGAAAATGCAATTGGTCATGAATTCAAAGAGGATTGTGAATCTAAACTACAGGATGAAACAGATTCACCACAACATAATGGGTGGCAATATCCTCAATTGGGATCATTGGATTTCCAATCAAGTGCTACTACCAAAAAGACATTTGAACCAGACACCAGTGAAATTGAAAGTGGCTATCAAAATGCTACGCCTGAACAATCTGAGGATAATGTTCTATTGAGCTATTTTAACCATAGTTCCTACAATTTTCCCCCCAAGGAAAATGAAAACTTAGAAGGAAGAGTTATGTCCAACAATTTAAATTATGAATCCACATACACAACAAAGAGTGCTCATATGTTTCAGCCCATCGCAACAGTTCCATCTCATCATAAAGTGAATGAAGAAGCCATTTGTTTTGATCACATTGAAGACAAATCCAGAGCAGTCCACACATTAGATAAAAAGCAAGATGGTGGTACTTGTACAGCAAATAATACTAATGAAGATCTTATAACAAAATATTCATTAAATTCTGAGAAAGATCACTGCAAAATTATCATCTTAGAAGGTAAATGACTATTATTTGTTGTTTTAGTAGAGTATACAACAGTTTCATTTTTAATTTATGGGAATATTATTATATTTTAATTTTTTATTATAGGCATGTCTGCTGGGACAAACAAAAAATTAATTATAAGGAGGTTTGCCAAGTATGGACTAATTAAATCAGTCACATATGTTGAGAGTGCTATTCTTATTGAATATTTTGAATGGTTGGTAAAAAATTGTATAATAATATTTTGTTATTCTTGTGGTCATACAAGTAGATTGCCTTCTCTGCGAATATGAAAGTTCTAATTCCAAAGTTCCCAACTTCTTTAAATAGCAAGGCTTATCTGTAATATATATACATATCTATGTATCATACATATATAGAAATTGTGTTTCAAGTGAAGCTAAATAACTTTGTTTTCAAACTTTTTTTGGTGGCTTGGTTTTACCTATGCACTTATTTTTGCAATGTCTCTAAGGTCACATTATGATTTTTGAAAAGTCATTGCAACTTAGAAATGATTAAGTAAACTTATTCTTGTGAATGTTCAAGTTATATCGCATTGTAAATGTTTCAATTTGGATAGGAATTATTAGTTTAACCCCCTAACTACCTGCCTGCAAGAGAGGTCCCTTCCTCCTTACCTCCCCCTAGCCCATTAGAGCTGAAACCACTTCATTGTCCCCACAGTAAAGGAGTTAGTCATGTTTGAAAGTATGTTTATAATTTAGAAGGAGAAGAGCTCCCGTTTGGACCTTGCATATTGTGACGGCATTTGTAGTATTCTTTTTTCATGCATGTTTGTATTCAGAAGTCTAACATTGTCCCGTATGTTGTGGATGATGTTTTGCTATTTTATTTTGCATGCGGGTTGCTTCATTCTGAGTTCAATGTCCTCTTAACATTTGTATTTGAGAGTGAATGTGAATGTTTGGTGGTGGCTTACTTCCTGCCACACGCCCTTGTGGCAGTTTGCAGGGTAATGCTTAGAAGTAGTTGTAGTAGTATGTCCAAATTTTTGACAGTTATTTTCCATCCAAATTTAATTATAATTAGTATCTTATACTGGGATGCCTCAAGGAAGGATGTGATAAAGAAAAGGACAAAACTACTTAAACAAACATGGTTGCCTTATCACGACAATGCACTCTCTTTTTGCTGTTAATTTATGGCCTTTTTGACAGACATTCCTCCCATATTTTATCCATGCTTATTTGTTAAAATGCAAAATTTTTGTTTTTATAGGGTTTTTGTACTAGGTTGCTATGGATGCTCCACTCTTGCTCCCTTGCCCTCTTGCAGTTTGCGCCACTAAAGCAAGAGGGCATTGACCTTCCGTCTTCTCTATAGTCCATTTTTGCTGTATATTTGAATGCTGCAAAAAGTTTTAATTCTTTCTCAGCAATCTGTAACTTTTATTCCTATTAATTTCATTTATTATCTATGACACTATATTGCCTATCCCTATCATATTTGATCATGTTTTCCTTACTGGCTTTTTGCAGTAACAATTTGTTTCTTAATTTTTCCAATTTTACTATATTTTTTTTATATATTTATTTTTATTAGTGGTATATATATAATTTATAATCATTTATATTTTTATATATAATATATATCTTATATAAAACAAGATATATAAAAAAGGAGAACTTTTACTTTCCTTTGACTATTTCAGAGGCCACAGTCACCGTTATCAACAGAGAGAATTAAGTGAGGGGTTAGGGTTGCAGAGAGTGAAGGTAGATGGCTATTGGATGAGAGAATAGGGGAGTGAGTGTTTGAGGGGTAAGAGTTCACAACAAATAGTTGACAGCATTCAGACCCGGGGACTTTGTAGCCGATAGTAATAAAATGACTGACTGCTCAAGAGTTTTTAATTTTATTGGGGTGGTTGTGGGAGGGAGGGAGGCAAGTTTGTAACATCGTAACACTCATTAAGTGATTCGTTGTGGTGGGCGGCATACTTCAAACCATAACATAAGGACAACACACACAAGGGGGGAAAAGCACTTATTGAAGGAAAAGTCTTGAGAGGTGGAGTGTGTGTGGGCATGGGAGTGAAAATAACAAAGTGGATTTAAAAAGGAAGCAATGGTTGTTCATTCTGATAGCCAAAAATGCAGTGCATTTGCCTTTATAAAATGCTTGATAGAGGATGCTGGAGAGGAGATCTATGACATTTTTACTAAGGCAATCGCAATGGGAGTGAGGCAAGGAGGCCATGAGGGGATGTGGAAGGGGAGGGGTGGAATAGAGGAGTGGACAAGTTTGACATCGGGGATGGTTTCAGGGAGAGGAGAGAGGGCATGGAGATGTGATGGAGGAACGTTTAAGGGGTTAGTGGATTTGAAGAGATGCTTCAGGTTGGCTGGTCATTTGTGATAGAATGGCAGGAGAGAGGAGGTTGTCACTGTCTGATGATAGGGAGAAGTTACTTTAGAAAAGTCTTCAGTCTATGTATTCCCAGGAAGTATCTAGTGCAGAGGTTGAGTCTTGTGTTAGGTATGGTGATTTTTGTTTTCAGTGAGTAATGTGAGAAGGAAGGGAGAATTTTTCTATTGAGGAGCAGTTTTGGGTAGCTGCTTGTCCGGATGACAGATAGTAGGTTTGTCAGATAATTACACAAAATATAGGTCTTAAAGATGTATGAGGGTATTTGGGTAAGTCATTAACTTTTTTAATAAAAAATATTTTTTCAGCAAATAAGCATTTTATTTCTCAACATAGTCTCCTCTTAGGTAAATACATTTAGTCCAGCATTTTTCCAATTTTTTAATTCCTTCCAAATAATAGGTTTTTTCAAGGCCCTCAAAATAGGCATTTGTTTCAGTGATGGCCTCTTCAATCGACCCAAATCTCTTACCGCCGAGCCATTTCTTCAGGTTTGGAAACTGGAAA
The DNA here is from genome assembly GCA_011762765.2 of Rhinocypha anisoptera. Taxonomy (NCBI): domain Eukaryota; kingdom Metazoa; phylum Arthropoda; class Insecta; order Odonata; family Chlorocyphidae; genus Rhinocypha; species Rhinocypha anisoptera. The sequence continues at coordinate 1,279,053 of WURS02000011.1, read as the reverse complement.
TAGTCACAGGGGGCTAAATCTGGAGAATATACTGGATGGGGTTGAAGTTCATAGCCCAATTTATGGATTTTTGCCATGGTGACTACACATGTGCATTTTCTTATAGAACAGCAGTTTTTTCTTTGCCAAATGAGGTCATTTCTGCTTTAAATCAATATTCAATCTGTCCAAAAGCTTTGAATAATATTTGCCTTGATCATTTTACTCTTTTCAAGGTATTCAATGTGATGATACCGTGCACATCCCAAAAAATTGTGGCCATGACCTTGTTGGCCGACTGACCCACCTTGACCTTCTTTGGTGCACCTTTACCTGAAGAAACCCTCTGTTTGATTTGTTCCTTGGTCTCTGGTGTGGTGTGATGGATCCATGTTTTATCTACGGTAATGATACAGCGCAAAAACTCATTCTGATTTTGGCTGAACATTGCCAAACACTCCTTTGAAGTGGTCACACGGTTGCACTTATGGTGAAGTGTGAGCAATTGCGGCACCCATTCAAGGATTGCTTCTTCATGCCCAAATATTCATGTAAAATGTGATGTACCTGCTTAGTTCAGATGCCTACAGCCTCAGTCTCCTCACGTACTTTCATTCTCCGATCGTCCATTATCATTCTATGGATTTTATCAACGATTGTGGCGACCTCTTTTGGGTGACCTGTACGTTCGTTATCACGTATGCTGACACAGTCACAACGGAACTCAGTAAACCACTTCTTAACCTTTGAAATTGATGGTGCAGAGTTCCCGTAGTACGAGGTGAATTCAAGTTATAAGACCTCCGATTTTTTTCTAACTAATTATTCACCTTAAAAACAATGAAACTTGTGTTACTTCTCAACGTAATCTCCGCAGCAGCTGTACACATTTTTCGCAAAGTCGATGCCATGATTCTATGGCCTCAGTGAGGGCTTCTTTAGTAGTCTGTTTTGACCACTGGAAAATCACTGTGGCACTGTCTGTGTGTGAGGCTGAGATTGATTTGGTTCGTTGTCACATGATGTTCTGCCTTCTTTAAATTGTCGCACCTAACACACTTTCGACACATCCATGACTCCATCACCATGTCTCCTTCAACTGGCGATGAATTTCAATCGGTGTCACACCACGAATGATTAATGCTGGCCATGTGACAAAAATGTCGCCATTTTAAGTATCAAAAACAGTTCTCATTCTCACGGCTGCTGCTAGAGGTTCTGTCTGTCGATCAGTGCTGCCATCTCTGTCACGCATTGACAAAGAGTGTCTGCTAATTTTAAAACAAACAGCATGTTTCTATCTGTTTCCAGTCCGGAAAAAAAAAATTGGAGGCCTTACAACTTTAATGCACCTCGAATTTATCAAGCATTTCCTTGGTTACAGTTTTTTACACAAAAAGTAATGCTTAATCAGGCCACGAAATTCACTTTTTTCCATTTACCTTAAAATTTACACGGTTGTCTGCTTTCAATGGCTATCAAACACAAACTAAATGATGCAGCTTGCTCAAAATTTTAGTGTTCTAGTAATAGATGGCAGTTGATGGGACCATTGTTGCCATTAAATTTACTGAACTGTGAATTCAAAAAGTCAATGGCTTATCAAACTGCCCTCGTATTTCCTCAGAAAATTATGAACATGTCCTGTTTCAACAATAATTGTCATCATTGGGTCAATGTAATGATAGGGATTATCATTTAAACCAGTTGTGTTTATAATTTTATAAAGAAATACATCTAAATTAACACCTATATTTTGTGTCATTATGGAATTCTGCCAAATGATTGCCTCCTCAGTGAATTTTATTGTCAGATAATTGTTCAGTTAAGGTGTATTATTATAGGTTCAATGCGGATGGAGAGGCAGTTTGGGATAGAGCATTTAGTATGGATTGGATGGCAATTATTGTAGTATATGTATTGTTGGTGAAAGGAAGGTTTAATATGTACAAAGGTAGTTAAATTATGTACCTAGATTTAGTGCTGCCATGCTTAGTTAATTCATGAGTGGAGTTAAAAGTTGCAGGTATTAAAGTGTTTGTGTCATCTTCATATACAAGGGTGGTCTGAAAAGTTTCCGACCTCAATGTGAAGATCGCAGAACTCATTAATAAAAGCTAGTGAATTTCGTTGTTCATCTGTTGACAGTTACTCACCAAAGTTTCAGCCATTTTGGACGTGCAGTT
>WURS02000011.1:1228790-1241626 GCA_011762765.2 Rhinocypha anisoptera | reverse complement strand
GGAAAAACCAAGTGTGTCATTTATCTTACGATGAATCGTTTCCACCAAGTAACGGCCGAAAACAACATCTATAACAATTAAATTAGTTATCTAAAACATTGTAATTTTTTAAAGATATATTGAAAGTTATTTTCAGTGTACGATGAAAGTTTAAACCCACACCTCATGATGTTTGAGATAAATTATTAAATTAATGCAAAAGTTGTTGAAAAACTTTTAATTGGCATTTAAATTTATGTTATTTATGATCACAAAATTGCTTCGTCAATTTAAATTTGAACTATAACTTCCTTAAAAGTATCATATTGCAGAAATTATTTACCGAGCACTGTACCTAGTGTCATCTCCTGCTTATTTGAATCTAAAAATTCAAATCTATACGGTCTTCTGTTCATCCTGTAGAACTATAGTTGTAATAAAGTTAGTCTAAGGTTACTAAAAAGTATTTTCCTCATTTAATTCAATATTATATTTACCCATACTTATCTTTTGCATATAAATCTTTTGCATCTATTTACAATCGCATTTGATTGTAAACAGTAGTACAAATTATTGTTATTGTCTTATATAGATAAGCAGTGTCAAAAACTGATTATTTCCATAAACAGTGGTATAAAATTATTCTATGCAATAATCTTATTTGAATATAGGTTTTGATGGTTTGTTAATATGTGCAACTTTTTTCCAGATTGTGTCCTATGGAGGCATCCACATCTCTTGCACAGCAAAGAGAGCATTGTTGCTCCCCTAACCACATTATCCTCGGATGCTTTGCAGGCTGAAGCCGTGAAATTATTTAAGGTGGGCACAATAAGAATTGCATGTAGAGAATGAATGCTAAGGAAGTAATAATCCACTTCCCTTCAATTTTTAATGTGCATTTGAAGCTACTTAATGTTTTTATCAAGTGCACTTACTTATTTATCTGGAAAAATATGTCATAAAAGTTTTACTCATCTTTTTCTTTTTCCAGAAAATTATTTTACTTGTTTCTTCAGGATAAATATAATAATGATAATAGTAGGGTATTTTTTTATGTTATGAAATTCTAAATTTATTTATGGCATGATTTCATGTCATTTCATTTTTTTTAATGTTCATTTATTCCATAGTCTTGCCAGCTGTTCATCTCTGTGCATTTAGACTCTGCTGGCATTGACTACCATGTAGTCCTGGCACAGAATGCCTTGCAACAATGCCTGGATGTGCCTGAGTTGCAAGCTGAATTTGTGTGTGCTCTGGTTAAGCAGACATCTAGGCACACACATCACAAGATTGGGGTCCAGGTAAACAGGACGCTCAACAAATTTAAGCCTTCTCGCGTAAGTGTGTGCTTTTGGCTGCCATTATGGTTTTCGTTTTTATGCATTTATTTTTAGTTTCTTTTACCCAACACTTTTGTAAAAAAAATCCTTGCAAAACTTTTCATCCTCATTAACCCAAGTCTGTGACTCCAGCATGAATTGTGAATTTTTATAGATTGCATAGTGAGACTAAAATGCACAATTGAGTGATTTTCTATGTTATCACTCAGAGAAAGATGACCAGATTTTGACACGCTGAGCTTATAATAGTGTAGCATATTGAAACTTGTGTTATTTTTCTTTGGAGTTTACACTGAAAATTACTAATCTGTGTATTTTTTGATACATTGAGTATATTAATTTCAATTGAGATATTCTACAATACAGAAAATATGTTTAGTGATGCTATAATTGCTTCATTTTATTTACTCAAGGTTAAGGATTTGTAAATAAATTTTCAAATAAAGTGAAAATGAGGCTATCAAGTTTTTTATATAGATTTTCAATTTGAAAATATGCCAGTAGTCTTTTTTACATTACAATATATGAAAGAAAGTAGGATTTTTATGCAATGTTTTTGTCTAAGATAACCATTCTACCTAATTATTACAACTGATTGAAATGTTAAAATTGGACTACTCCTACACATCCACAACATAATTTTTTGCAGTATTTCTCTCACAGCCATAATCAAATTACAGTATCAAGTCATTTACAATGCCCCTTAGCTGTTTTTGATACACTTAAATGGAAATCCAAATTTTGCATTTATTAATCTGTAATCACAATGATTCTTATTTTTGTAACTATGTTAATGATCAATTTCATTAGTATACCCATTGGCCACAAAGAGAGAACAAAAGCTAAAGATCCATTATTATAATATGATAATATAATATAATATTATAATATGATAATTAGAGTATCTCAATCATAACATATTCTAAACAATTTTAATGGAAATTGTTAAATTTCCTCATTTGTATATTACTAACGTGTGTGTAGATACTTTTATAGAGAGAAATTATGACGTCCTTGAATTATACCATAAGAAGTATATTGCAGCTACAGGTAAAATGAGGAAGTCTGATTGCAAGGTATTATATAAGCTCAGTCTTTGTAATTTATTTTAATTTTCCAATATTGAGGACTTCATTTTAGAATTGACTTCAGAGACATCCTGCATACAAAATATTTACACTCCCATCACTAGCTTTGACTTTTCATTTTGACTTGCAAGGGAGTTTCAAAGGAGTAGAGAGTTCAATGATCGAATTGATTAATGAATCTGTAAGTACCTGATATTATTTTTTATTTAAGCTCTTGCTTAGGGATATTATTTTGATCGTGCAAATGGCTGAGCTATCACCTTGGCTTGCTAAGTGTTCAATGGTTGATTTGCAGTTTGGTCAGACTTCTTATTTAAATTTTTTACAATACTTTATAGTGTTTTTTATTATTGTAGATGCTGCTATCTGAATCCTTCATTGATTTTACATATAAAGCATGATGCAATGTTTGATATATGCAATATTTTATATTTAAAAATTTTCTCTTTAAACTATCAAACTAGGTAAATGTTTTCTTGAATTGCATGGAATAGTCATTAGACTGCATTTTAATGATATCACCTTTACCATATTTTGGTAAACAGTTGTGAAAAAATCGTAAAATTTTTCAATTTATAATATATTAAAATTACAGAAATAAAAGTATTTCTTTTAGTTGTAAAAGCATTGATAAAAAAGTGATGTTTTCCTAATAATTGCTTATGGAATATGATTTGTATCCTGCCTGAGTAAATTTTTAGGTACCATTTAAAATGTGTAAGATAATGTTGAACCTATATTTTTTGTTTATTTCAGGAAATAATCCCAAACTCATAAATTTATTTGACCAGATGTTATGTTATTTCATTTATTAACATGTTCATTGACTCCAAATGATAAATATATCATAAACAAAATAAAATGTAACAATAGACCAAAGAGGTGTAATATATTTTAATTAATCTGATTGCAATATCAATTGCACTTATGATAGGATGACATAAAAATGGAGTAATCAACTTAATTGTTCAGGTACCATAGTGAGTAACTAATGAGTAAGAATAGTAATAGCATGAGAGAGAACGTTTGTTCCATAGTTGTAAGAAGTAGAATGTTGAGTTAGGGGTTTTCATGGATTGGTGCTTTTCAGTTACAATAATTAGGGTGAATTATTAAAAACGAATTGAGCCTCAAAAATGTTATTTTGGGAAAGTAATAAAATATTTTTTTTTAATGTTTAAGAATTTTACAATTTTAATGTATCTGCATTGTTTTCAGTATTGTGAAACAAATTATTTAATCATATTAGACATTCTTATTAAAAATTGAAATATGAGCTAATGTTACTTATCATTTTTGAGCTTATGTAGGCATATATCATATCTCTAAATTGGCATATATTATATCACAACTACTAGCAGATGGTGTTAAGGCAATGACAACAAATTTCTCAGGAATTGTTTCTATTTGTTATGAAACACTCATAACTATATATTTCACTAAGCTTATGTAAGAAGAGGAATGTGCTGGAAATAGTGTTTTTTTTAATTTCCCTATATATTTATTGCTGTTCCTTGTTCCTTTTAGAACATGTAACATTTCCTAATCATTTACTGCATAATTCAAGCTCAAAGGTAATAATTAACACATTGTGCAAATGACAATTAAGGTCATTAAACTCATAATGTTAACAGAGGTATTATGTTAAAATTTGCATTGTATTTCCTTTCTGGAGAGTTAATTTTTTAATTCCAGGGAATTAATAGCATTCACCATTGCTTTATACAACACACCTAGGCAAGCTATTATTTTTTGTTGTCGACTTCTAAATTTCAGTATCTTATTTGCACAAAATATTTTATATAAAAATTGGGATACAATGAGAATATGGGATATTACATAAGGCAAACTATTTCAGGTTATGGATTGCTTTATTTCATAGTGTGAATGCACGAAAATAATAAAATAAGGAGAACCTTTAATTCTAATTTGTTTTTTACATAATGGTACGTTTTCATATACCAAAATTAAATGGTTTTTCATAAAATAATTAAGCTTTTTATAACTAAAATGCAGTGTCATATTGTACACTGAAATAAGTGATATTTATTGCATTACCATAAGTTACCATTAGTTAGATTTACTTGAACATCTTTTTTCTTTCAAGAAATATAAATGATTTGAATATTATTCACGCATGCATCTAACGAGTACATTCAGTATCATAAATTACATATTTCAGGAGTAACTTTAATTAAAATATGCATTTGTAGATAAGGTTTGAGAAATAATTATTATCACATGTACTCGTATAATATTTTTGTATTTGGGTAATTTTTTTGGATTCTATTAATTATATAATGCTGCTAATTGTAATTTAGCAATATATAATCAATGAGTAATATGGTATACTGTGTATTACAATTTTATATTTCACTGTGCATTCTTGTTTGTTGTCTTCAGTGTTTCCTTCTTACAAAAAATAAACCATTCTCTTGATGTTCAGTCTGTTATTTTAGGGATGTCGTAGTTTTTTGAATGCACCTTTTTATACGTAGAATCAATGATTTTTCACACTGTAGTTCTAATTATAAGTATTTTAAAAACAGGTTCATAATACCTGTCTCAAATTTCAGAGCATTTAACATAATAATAACGGTTATTTTAAGTAAATAAATTAATTTTGTGGCTTAAAAGCAACCATTCTTATAGTTCACTTTTTGCAAATCGTAGAATTTGCAAATGCTTTATACTCCATAAGCTTATTATTGGAGCACTAATTTTTTGAAAAATGTTTCTGTTTATTCAACATATACATGGTGTCTCAACCACATGCACTTACCATATAGTGATGATCCTGTAGGGGTTTTCACTAGTTCATTGTGTAAGAATAAGATAAATTTGTAATGCATTGAAGTTCTGCCTTTAAAATTAGTTCAAAAACTTAATTCCAATGAAATATAATGACTCAACTTGAATATGATTGCACAACAGCACAAAAATTAAAAAAATAACTGAGCATTTCCACGTTCAATTTTAAATAAGTATTTCTATTTTAAAATAAACAATAATCATTCCTCAATGGCAGCAATCAATTTTGATTGAGTATTAATTTCATTAGGAATTTTTGTGATCAAGTGAACTGGAATAATATCCAAATTTGTACTACCTAGATCGTAAATTTCCTGACAAAAGTCTCTATGTAAGTGCACTTCATGGGACACCTTGTACATTTGAATGTATTGTGACTTCTGTTTACCAATAAAATGCATATTGAATGAAAATTGTTTTGTGAAATGTGTTTCCTCTTTATATTTTGGAATGGAATGTTTGTGTGTGACAAGAATAGAAATTAAACCATTGCCCCTTTTAATAAACCCACTTTTTAGATTGAGTTAAATGCTTACATTAAATCCATTTAATCTTTTTGAGATTAAAAGAAAATGTGTGTGTATGGTGTATAGCTGCTTTACTTTGATATAGATTGAGCACTAATTCATGCATGCTTTACTAGCTGTCCATAGTGAACATTTATAATTGTCCCTTAGACATTTATAAAATAATTTACACATGCATTTTTCACCATAATAATAGAACTTTTGAATTTCTCTAATAAAGTAAATTATATTATCTCTGTCTAGGCTAGTTTTTAATGGAGTCATTTCCTTTCATCTAAATGTATTGACAATCTTCAACTTTTTCCATTTGAGAGAAGCTTTAAAGCTATTTTAAAGCGGTTTGCCATCATTTAATCTATTTTCTTTTTAATTGATCAAATTGATTACATCTGATAATATATTTTAAGAAAACACCTACACACACATCTTTTTTATTTCCAAATGAATAAGGCTATAAGCCTAGCTTTGATGCACAAATTTTATAATTACTGTTACCTCCCCTGAATCACTGCCAGCTAATTTAATTAGTTGACCTTTTACTTTTTTCAAAATTTTGAAATTATCTCTGGCTTTAATGCTGAACCATGAGCTTTTTGGGCATCACTTAGTCGGCCAGTTCTGTAGTAGAAAGAAATGACCCATGGGAGTCAAATGCGTGCAACAAGAACACTCACATTCCATTCCAGCAACTGCTGCTTTGTGCGACTCAGTCGCTGTTCATGTGCGACTCGGCCAACGCTCAGAAGGGTTCTCCAACTTCGCAGCAATCAGCAGCTGCCCTGCCCCTCGATTGCAAGACCAACCCACCGAGCTTCGTGTTTGTCCAAGGCTGGCAGCTGTTAGCCCTTGCCGTGTCCCTATTTGTGCCAAGAAACAATCGCCTGCTGTGGTACTTAAAGTTGCACCTTCACAGGAATGCGGATTCAAAGTTAGTAGTTAAATATTTAAAGTTATTTGTAAATGATGTAACTACAAATTTTGGTTATTGGTAATTTCCTTGGGTGCTGATTTAGCTTTTCATTATTAATATTATATGGAACTGATTGCCACAGCAAAATCTTTTAACTGTTGTCACTTGGTCTGCCTGCTTCTTTCATAAGATTTTCATTGATATATTTTCTTAAAGGATTCTATTGGAAATTCACATTGTTTTGACATTTTCTTTCTTACAAAAACTATCTCCTTATGGAAATTATAAAAATATATATAAAATATATTAAAGTGACTGAATTTATAGCATAGCATTTATATTATCGAGCAAATTATTGAAAACTTATACGTGTATGTGATTAAATAAGTTATCATGCTTTTAAGTATTATAATATAAATTGATTGATCCAGTCTAAATTGATTTCCCCAAAAATATTTTAATTTATTTCATGACTTAGTAATTATTTTCTCATAGACCATTAAATAACTTTTATATATTACTTATCTTTCTAAAGCCTAACATACTTTCTACCTGATAACCTAAGATATAGCAATTAGTTTGGAATAATAGTTAAGCCTTACAAATTCACTATTAACCTTAGTTGTTATAAGTAAGTTATATGAATATTTTTCTGGCTTAAATAACTAACATGGTATAATCAGACCACATACGTGATGGACGGTTGAAACATTGGTATAAGCACATATAAGTTCATCAATACCATCATAATATGTTTTGTATTTGTGTACAGTATATTTTGGTTATAAATAACCTGACCTACGCAGAATGTACAACTTAACTATTTTAACTTTCATAATTATATGTTGAATTTCATGAGTAATGAAGAAGATGCACATGAAGATTTAAATCTCTTCCTTGAAGTGATCACTGTACTATCTCCATAATTTTCACAGAATCAGGCGTACTGAGAGTAAAACACAGCACTTTTCCACAGAAAAAAAAGAAAACAGCACTTTTCTGTGGAAAAGTGCTGTTTTTTACTCTCAGTACTATCTCCACAATTTTGTACTTGTGCTCACATCATGATCATTCTTATAAATGGAATAATTACATAGACCACGTTCCATGTCTAAAATATCCATACTGAGATTTTTTTCCAAAAGAAGAAAAACATTGTGGTCAACATCTGTTATTCAAGTTCTAAATTTAAGAATTTGGATTTTATTCTATATACATCCAGATAAAAATAAAGCAGCCCTGTTATTACATTTTTATCATTTCAATTCAGTTGATCACACAAATAGTTGCATGAATATGAACCATTCTGATATTATTAATTAGAAATTAAATAACATTTTAATCTTTCTTTTCTCACAAAATTATAAATGTGGTATTACTGTAAGGGATAGATTTTTAGTATGCAGTGGAAATAATTGAGTAAATTACAAATATTCAACTTGGTATCATGAATTCCACAACAGATATATGTTTCACTTTATTGTACACATGAGGTTTTTATCCAATCTTTTCTGTCCTCATACTGATCCTTTAGAAGTGAATGTGGGAAGTACGCAGCCTACTGCCAACGTGCCTTAGAGAGAACTTTGCAGAATGGTGGTCGCCAAGCTAAGCCGTCCAGAATGGAAGTTCTTTCAATTCTGCTCAAAAACCCATACCACCATTCCTTGCCTCATGCCATACCAGTCCATTTGCTGAATGGAACTTATCAGGTTTGTAGAATTATTAATTTTAATGAGACTGAAAAAAAATTTTCTTCTGCATTTCACTCTTTGTATTAACTTTTAAGTTACTGAGCAAAAGTGATTGTTTTTTCTCAGTCAATATATAATTAATAAAATCAATCTATAAAAAATGAATTTGTTATTTCAGGTTGTGAGCTTTGATGGTTCTACTACAATAGAAGAGTTTCTTACTACATTAAACCAAGAAATTGGATGCAGGGATGTTTCTCATTCTGGATTCACCCTCTTCAGTGATGATCCTATTGAAAAGGATTTAGAGCATTTTATTGACCCTCAAGCAAAGGTGAGTCTCTATTTATGTTCTCAAAAAAATGAAGATTTGTCTTTTTATGCATGATGGCATGAAGGAAAGTTTTTATATTTTTAAAATTGATTAATTTTCATGAATGTTAAAGGTACATAGTTTTAATTATTCAGCACTTCATTCTCCCTTCTACATAGCTTTACATATATTTACTGTGCATTGTGTCTGCTTGGCAAATAAAGTTTATTATTATTATTACAATGGAATAAATTGACTTAAGTTGTGAGAGTAAGTGAAAAAATTGACTTCATAAAGATTTTCTCACATTGTGAAGTGATGTGACAGTGCGGTATTGTGTGTTCAACCATACAGAATCTTGCTGTACAGGTCTGCTAGTTGTCACATGCTTTCTGACCAAAACATATAGTATGGAAGCAATCTTAGAGACATGCTTTAAAGATGATCTAAGGTAAAAAACCTATTGATATACATAAAGTCCTTGAATACAGCAAATATTGTTTGGTCATAATAACTATTGTATGAGAGCCATAGAAAATTTCATGGTGATGTGACAAAAGTGACTGATGCAGCTCACTCCATCTGGCTGCAAACTGTGACTACACCTGATATTGTTGCTGTCAATTGGCAGACATCACTGTAAAAATAAATATTAATTAGTTGGTACGTTAACATTAAGTTAATCCATTCTGAGAATTTATACCTTTGCCCATACTGTTTTAATCTTTTAGTGATACCCATGGATTAGATATTTATTTTGAGCTTACAAAAGATAGAAATATCCTAAACTTGTACACAATGATAATGTTACACTTTTAGAGAACATCACTTTTTATTTATAAAGTAGAAAGTTAGAAATTAGCAAATTAAAACAAATGGGCAAAGGAATGAAAAGTTTTCTGGTACTGACAGCAAAAATGATTAACTTCTCTTAATGCCTTGATTATCTTAACTTCCTAGTTGAGACTAAATCACTTTTTTTTAGTTATTTAAACATAAGGATTATAGATTTATGTCAGTAAATATGTTTCGACATTGAGAGACATCTTGGATATCTCTTTGGAATTGTATTTACTTTTCCTCAAATCGCTCTCAGCAAAATTTTTTATTATAATGGAAAGTAGAGAGTATTGGTCAATGAAATAAGGTAAAGTTTTATTTTCAATGTCTACAATTAATAGTAAGAATGACGGTCTACAATATTGAATTTTGGTATGAATTATTTAGGTTGGTGTCTGTTTTCCTTTTGCAGCTTTGTGATGTGATATCCAAGTGGGAAACAGCTCTGCGGGAAAAGGGCTCTGGGAAGTTTGAAAACACACGTGTGATACAGCTGACATTCAAAAATCGATTATATTGGAGGAATGGAGCCAAAATGGAAACAGATAAGGAAAAACTACTTCTTTGCTACCAAGTCAATCAACAAGTTGTCCAGGGACGCTTTCCTTTGAATAGAGAATTGGCTATGGAATTAACATCTCTCATGGCACAAGTATGTATTCTCAGCTTTAAAACTATGTATAACACTATGTATAACAAAAATAAAACTGTATCCATTCTAACACTAAGTGATGATCATTAAGAGATGCCATACTTTTATGCATATCTTTTATAAAAATTATGTATGTATGTAGGTAATTTTAGTGTTTATAGTAGTAGTAGTATTTTTAACTGTTGACTCATCAATAGTTAGGTCATTAGTACCAGTTTAGTATTTATATTAATGTAATTGCATGATAACTTGTTTATATTCTACTGATTTCATAATATGAGACTGCACAAGTAAATCTAGCTGATCTAGATGAAAAAATGTGTCCTACATAAAATTGACTGCTCCACTTTTTCCATTAACATTCAAATATTCAACTTAATATTCAATATTAACCACTTGACTAGAGAGGATAATCTAAAAGTGAATTCTATTTGTAGGGGTAGCCAAGTCATCATGCATAACACAAATTCCAACTTTCAAATTTTGGATTCTTCTGGTAATCTTATAGTGGACAATTTACATATGGCTGCTGCTTTCAATGATTTCTATCGATCTCTTCCCTTCTTAATCCTGTCAATTGCACATGAGTTTCAAGCTCCTGTGATTCCTTTTTCTCTCTCCCTGCTCTGTTTCAGGATTAATGAACATTATCCATAATCTAAGCAACAATCTCACTTCTTGCTTGGATGGCATTCCCACTTGCGTCATTAACAAGCCCTATCATGCAGTTGAACTTCCATTTTTATTTATTATCAATGAAGCCCTTAGGCTTGCTATGTTCCTTACTCCTCTTGAAGTGGCCAAAGTTATACCTCTTTATAAGGGCAAAGTGACAAGTATGAACTCATGTCGACCCATCTCTCTACTTAATCAATTTGGTAAAAAAAATTTAAGTTGGGTATAGACAGAGATACAGGAATGGGATTTTACATGGTGAATAATCCTAACCTAAACTGATTATAAGAGTTAGTTACTAATTGTAAGTGAATAGCTAAATAAGTTATTATTGGCTGTGAAATACAGACACTACATTGGTTCCAATCCTTCATCAATATTCAAAAGAGAATTGAACTTTTTCCAACATAATTCCTTGGAACAAGTTTTAAGCAAAAAAAAGGCATGTGAAATTGTCTTCACTAAAAAATTTAGGAAAAAGCCTTAGTTTATATTTAATATTTAGGAGGCAATCAGTTTTATATTGAATTAAAATCTTTTAAAAAAGGTATGGTTACCAATAATACAAGGAAAACTTTGTGACCACCAGCAGTGAAATGAAAGAAACAAAATATAGAGAATTGTCCTTTGGTTCAATTCTCTATATTTTGAAAAGACTATATCTCACCTGCAATATTGTCATACTTTTTGTGGGTCCTTTCTCAGATTGATTTTGGAGAATACAATGCTGACAGGTGCCGTGGGAGTGGTGGAACCACAGGCAATCCTCACCACCAGGCACAACAAGTTCTGGATAAATTTTACCCAATGAGATATCGTGAAGGAATAACCCCTGAGGAGCAGCGGTAAGTTCACACTGTAGTATTAGTTTTTTCATCATTAAAATAAGTAATGGCAGTTTGGTCTAAAAGGTTGTGTTGCATGATTCTGTTTAATCCTATAACTGATGTCTCCATGGTTTGGTGTAATTTTTATTTATTAATGAAAATGCTGACTTGTGCTTCACATTTACCATATATACTCATTCATTTAGTTCAGAGTTTTAGGGCCAGAGTTTTTGATTATAGCTAGAAGGCATATTGTTTACACCCATTGCTTTTCCATGTATATTTCCCATTATCCATCAAATTTGTCATTATACCAAAAATCTTTGTTTTTGAACAGAGAAGACCCTCTCAACTGTTTCACTTCCTCTTAACTTCCTAAAAATAGTATATACCTAACACAATTAAAACACACCTTCAGTCTGTTTAGATGTCCATGTTAGTATTGATTATTTCATTACAATTTTACGTAATGAACTCAAAATCACATTATTATAGCCTTCATCTTCCTTCCTGGAGGATTTCCCCTATCCTTCACACATTCAGTTCATACACAACAGCTACTTGTGACTATTCTCTTATTTTACATCAGAAATATTTATTATGCATTCTGTTAGATGCAAAGAGTACAACAACTCTTCTGATCAATAGCCAACACCTGTTGTAAATTGCATGGTACTAATTTAGACCACTTAAATTGGAATGAAATGGTAATGTTTTACAAAAAATCATGATGTTATTTTCTTAAACATTTCTAAGCTAATTTTTAGAAGAATACAGTAGAAGTCCACTATAACGAGAGCTGATAAATGATGAAAAATCTCTCGTTATTATGCACACTTGAACCAGCCGACGGTCATTTAAATTCACCTCTTTTGGCATTTATAGCTGCACCAAAAGAGGGTGAAAATGAGCAATGAAGTAGTTGTATCAATCCATCTGCAAATGCATTGAAAATAGATCATTTCATTTAAAAAAATTTAAAATATTGTCACCAAAACTCATGTGCACGTAACTAATTTACGTCAAGCATTGGTGGTACCTTTGGCAACATTTCATAAACAATCATAGAAAAGGTATGACCTAAGGTTAACAATTATGATTCCATAAATAAAAGGAGGTTCAAGAGATTGTCTGTCATCCTGGGACTACTATTTGTGAGATAAGCTAAGGCCAA
>WURS02000011.1:1212927-1226045 GCA_011762765.2 Rhinocypha anisoptera | reverse complement strand
ATCTTTTGTGGAAATATAACAGTTATTTAAAAAACCATCACTCTATCATGGAATTCCACCAAGTGACTGCCTCCACAATGAACTTTGTTAGTACCCATATAAATCTCCTTAGTCGTAAAGATCGTCTCTATGAAAAAAATTCCCGAGTAAAAAAATAATGATTTGGGTTCAACCAACCACTTTTAAGCAGATTACCTATTAGTTATTTACGCTTGCAGTTGAAAATTTCCTCGTTATTTTCGAAATCATATTAAGCTTTATTGAAACATTTTATTTTTTGTGGAGCATAGTTTTTTCATGAATAGTGCAGATAAAAACTTGAATTCGATATAGTGTTCCAGAATAACGATGAAACCTAACGATTGAATCGTCATTCCAGAAGCGCATTTATTATTAAGTGAACTTATGACTTTCCTGCGTGGTTTTTTTTATGGAGAAACTAATTAAAATGATTAAAGGAAATACTAGTATTAATAAATACGGAATTGGAATAAAAAAATCATAATTAAAGGAAATTGTGAACGCTGTGCTGGTGATTTAAATAAATAATAAATTGTCATTGTAGTAAGAGATGAAGAGACTAGCGGAAAATGCAAATTAAGTATGTCAAATTTGGGCATTTATTACTTCTTAGATCCCAAGCTACACCTGGTATTAAAAGTTTCTTTTTTCACACTTAAGGTAATTTTAACTAAAAAATGAAGTGAACGAAAATGAAGTTTATTTATTCACATTACTTTTTTCTTTCCATGAGTTATAATAACGGGTCCATTCCCACTCAGAATTCACTCCGTGGAATTAATGTGAAATGATTCATCCGCTGCTATCTGCACCGTACCTCAGAAACATGAGCGATTGGCATTAAGCGGAATTTCTTTCATACAATCACCGACGGTGACCAATTTAATTACTCGGTTGTACGACTGCAATCGAGAGTTTCACGTCGAGACCGCGCTCGTAAAATTATGAACAGTCCTTCTCTTTCCTTCAACGCACGAACCTTTGAAAATCTCGTGAAAGTGGTAATTTTCCCCACTGCGGGGAGCGGTTCATTTCCTCCGTGGAGTTCTCTGGTGTTCGCGCCTCTCGGATTGGAGGTGCCCCGAGGGCGGAGTCCACCTCGCACCAAGGCGTCAGCTTTAGGCTCGTCCCCGGAGGGGGTAGATGAAAGACGGGAGGGTAGTTGAAAGCGTCAGACAAGTACCCCGGGCGGGAGTTCATCACGGAAATTACACTCCATTTGCGGCGGGGATGCGTCTCGACTTCCGCGTGCATTTTGCTCGAGCGGCGCGCGCTAGCATTTAGCTCGTTCCTGGTTGCTCGGCGGAAACACTTCCGGTTGTCGACCGAAGCACATATCACGTTTTAGCGCTCGTGGAGGATACGACTCTCTGGGAGGATAGATGGAAAGGAGAGGAGAAGGGGAGAGGGAGGAGAAAGGGAAGATGATGGAGGGGGAAGGGAGCTTGGGGCGACGTCGATGCGATTGGTGAAGGGGGGTGGGTGGGGGGAGGGAGAAGACTTCACCAGTATGACAAATCCTCTTATCCCAGTCCACGTGGTCTTCTAATCTCTCGAGGAAAGAAGGAGTGGATGATGAGGGTGTAGGTGATTCGAGAACCGGACCACTTATTCCATCACCGGATTTAAAAGTTACGAAAGGATCATTTCCGAGCGAAAGTCCGCTTGAAAGACCAATTTTTTATCAAGATGGATCACACAACATTTACCATTTCCAAACTTTTTTATCGAGACCACGTTGTCGGTAAACTTGATAGGGACGGTAGGGACTGAATTTCGTTTGTCTTATTACCAGGGACTCTGTGTCTCCCATGGGTACGCGTTGGTTTTGTTCTCGTATTTAGTCGGGTTGGTTTCGGCAGCGTGGTTTCCGCCGTTATTTTTATGGCCTCCTCTTCTTCTGGGAGCGCCTTAGTATCGCCAGTTAAACGGGCACTCGTTAAGGCCAATGGGTGATCGTAGTGCGATCAACGTAGCGTGAATGATTTCCGCACTGCCCCATTATTGGATCAATTTTCTCAGAAGTTGGTTGAGGTTCAGTGTCCCAAGCGTAGAAAAAAGCTCCTCGGAGAATCAGCTTTTCTTCGCCGTCTACGTTTATAATGGGAAGTGATAATTGGAGCGTCTTGTGCTGAGACGTGTCGTTAGTGTAACTTTGGATAAAGTGCGACTATTCCTACGGCCGTAGTCACACTAATACCAATATAAGTCTTCAAATGAAATGTAACTAAATAATTACCATTACCTGAGTTTTCTAATGTGAATGTGATGTGCGTTCTGTTAGATATCATTAGGGTACACGAGAAATGCTGTCGACTGAAAGGGTAAGCAACGCAAAAAAATAATTCCTTCGTATTCGATCCATTCCAAAAAAATGTTACCTTTCTCACATTTTACTCTCAAATAAATACATGTGTAGTACGTACGTGATGTATTGATCTATTATTTTAATTTTTGATATTTCAGTTATATGATTTCGGAAACAAAGTGAGGTAATATTCGCCGACAATAGTATATTATTCTGACCCCAAGGTCCATATATGGCGTGGACTTTTATTAATTCTCCCCTAAATCGAAGCCGTCAATTCCTGAATACAGTGGAAAGGCATCGGTGGCATAGGAAATGGAGTTGCCCTCATACTCTGAAATTTGCGAATTTCACAGGGCGTATGATAGTTATTGAGATAAAATCTACCATTATGAATAAGTATCGAATTTCTAGCTGATTATTATCACGACGATTTAATGTAAAGAAAAGACCAAGCCTTTGTCGGCACATCAAGAGAATTTCAAAATAATTAGTGTAAAAAATTTACTAGTATAATACCTTTATGATCCGAAAAAGGTAAAATAAAGTATATCGAAAATGTTAACGGTGTGTCTGTGCAAGAAGCTACTGAGAATTTGAAATTCCTTCTCTCATTGTCTGGTAATTAGTCAATTTTATAAGCTCTGTAAATTCATCTTTTATAACGCAAATAATGTGTGCCGTGTTTGTGGGTGTGTGAAAAGAATGCCAAAATGAAATGTAATTGAAATTAAATGTTGAAAATTTTTACAACACATCTTTCAAAATCTTTCACTATTGGTATGTGTTAGTAATCATTAGCCATCAATCAATAACACTTTGAATGATTAAATGTGCCCACATGTGGACTTGACATCCAGCGAAGGAGGCCGAACTTTGATGGAAATCATGAAAGGACAGGCTTCATCCGAAACATGGAGTTGTTTTCACAGCAAGGAAATGTAACTCCGCATTTGATTCGCTCGCTGATCATAAAAATATAAAACTATTGTTTTAAGAAAAAATATTGCTTCAGTAGTATCGAGTGAGGACCAAGGATTAGAAACGAAGAATGGGCTCTCATCAAGGAACATTGCGGCCTTCCTATCAAAAGCGCATCGAAGTCCAGTATACGGTCTTTTATCCCAGGAGACTTTTGCTCTCTCGAGATTATTTAATGGAACGAGAAGACACACATGGCAACTATCTCGCCCTCAGGTATCCAAGGGGTGTAGTCATCATTATCTCCTGCTGCCTTACCTCCCCACCTCCTAACCTCCCCACCATCCCTCTTCACCTATTGTCTAACCTCCTCACTCCCTAACCTTCTAAACGCCATAATTTCCACACCCTCCTCCTTTCCTAACCTCCCCATAATCGCCCCTCTATTGACCAACCCACTTACCTTAATTGCCTCCCACCTCATTTTCCTCCCTGTCCCTCCAATCTCCTACTTCATCACGTCCTCTCTCACCCTTCACTTTTTTCCCAGTACCAACCCTTCCCATAAACCTCATCACATACTTAGTCTCCCCATTACCATTCACTCCTCATAACTCTGATCATCCTCATCACTCCATGTGTTAATTATTACTCTGTTAAATGACATATTAATATTTAATGTTGATTTTTGATAATATTGGTTATAACATTTTCTTTTAAAATATTATTTCAAGACCATTTTGTTATACACTTGTTTCTTTTTAAATATCAACATAAAATATTTATATCTTTAAAATTAAAATGATACATTTGTCTTTGCTTTAATTTGACTAAATTATAGTAAATAAAGTATATTTTTCTTATTTTTATGTATTATGCTCGTATTTTTGGAATTTTATTAACCCTTTTATTGCCAGCACCTATTATATATATAGTATCATAGAGTATATGTGCCAGAACATCTTCATAGATTTTTTTAATTTACACTCCAATCACTCTCTGCATAAGTAAAATTATTTTATTTTTATTTTTTACCTCCTAAACAATATAAGGAAAAAGTATTTATTAAACAAAAAAATCTGCCTGATAGATCAGTCTGCTGACATTAATAGGGTTAATGACAGTTTTCATTGATCTTCTTTCTTTACTAACCTTTTCTCTCATGAATTCTATATAAGAAGGTTTTTTTGTTGAATTGTCTGTGTCAGTCAGTAATATTTACGCAAGGCCAGTCATCCTGATCATTGAATGTCGAGAGGGGAAAATGGTAAAATATTGGAGCCACTCTTTTACTCATCCCTAATTTGGATTTTAATTGATATTCATATATATTAAAAATTTTCTTTCCTTTTCAGATCCTTGAATTGACCCTACTGATTGCCGATTACATGAATGCAATGGGCCATCTTGGTACTCTACCAGGGACACCACAAACTGGAACTTTGACTCGAAATGGCTCACATAGGTCAATCCACAGGCCACGTGCACATCACGGGAAAGGAGACGGAACCATGGGAGGGTCGGCTAACACCACCCTAGTGCAAACGACTACCACATCCGCACCAGTTTCGCATCGTCTTGGAGCAGAGCCGGACATCCTCAGATCCACTCCAGACCACCAGGGTGGAGAGCCTCCTCCCTCTCGTCTGCAAAGGACTGACTCTAAGAAAAGGGTGCAACATTTGGACAGTGGAGTGGCGTGATAAGTGATAAAATTAGTTTCACAATGTTTAAGCCTCTGATTGACAATGTCTACTCAAATATGTGTCAAAGTGATAAACAGAGGAAAGCTGGGTGGTGCTTACAGAAGCTGAAATGACTTTGTGCCATGTACCCTGAACTTGAGTTTTCTGTGGTACTAAATGTATAATGGAAACAATAGGTGAAATTGATGTCTCAGCAAGTTAAGGAAATGTGTGATCTTCCTCTTCCAGTAGAAACAGCTGTGTTTCCCTTTAATCGGAGGAACAAAGGAGTACTGAAAACTGAAATTATTTCATCCACATGTTAAAATCAAATGACAATTTGTGTGTGAATGCCCTAAGAATTACAGAAATGAAGAAATATTATTTTTATCTAGGAGTTTGTGTGTGTATGAAAATGAGAGTAAAAAAGAAGACCATGTATAAATAAATATTTATCTTATTTCAGTTGACAGTTAAAAATGCAGTTAATTGCCTACTGTGTGACATAATGAACAGGAATCCTTAACAGGCAAGTGATTTCATTTGGAATTGATTCCAAACACCCATTAAAATTGGGTGGTGGTGTTATTACTCAGGATGTCATTCCAAATAAAGGTCAGTAATTTTAAATTTTCATTATATGTACAGGTGACCGAGCAGGTCCTAAGCATTGATGACTATGTTTAGTACATTGGGTCTCTTAATATTTTAGCTTACATGCCAATGCTCAAAACAATTTATTTCATATATGTTACTAATTTTGACTCAAAGCTACAATACCATGAAGGACTCATTTCAACAGTGGTGCTAAAGAAAGAGTAAAATTTACCTTGCTTGTATTTATGTTTTGTAAAAAATTTTATACTCATATGATCACAAAAAGAGACATACCTAGTGTTAATACATTCCCCATGTAAAGCTTTGTGTTTTGTTAAAATTGTGAGACAATCATGCAGAAAATTATTGGGAAGAATGATGTATGTTCATCATGAATTTGGTTTAAGTTGAACTTAAAAAAAGAAATTTCATGTTAATTTAGACATCACCTGCTAATTATACCTCAATGACCATCATGTTCTGAAATGGTACTAGTTTTGTCTCTAGTCTAAACCTCTAAATACAATGGAATGGTTCACTAGTCAAAAAGCAGGAAGCCATAAAATCACACCTACTATGGAATGTGTACAACAAGAAATGAACTATGCAGATATGTAAATAAGCAGATACGATAAATTTATTTCACATATTGTTTGTTTTCTTTAGACCTGATAGTATTCTAAGTCATCATGATACATGGAAGTGGAGTTTATATGGCAATAGATTATTTCAGTTAAAGATAGTGAGAGGCTCTACATTTTTCCCAAAAATGTCAAACAGCATCACTTTGCATTGATTTTATTCACTTTAAAGGTAGTTTATGTTAATTGTATACTGGGACAAACTAATGAATGTGATTACAATCTGTATCAATGCACTTTCAATCAGCACTATTTTCCTGTCCTAAATTATTAAAACTTAAATTACTCTAGTTTCTTACATAAAGCTGCCAATACAGAACTTAAGAATTAATGTAATTAGCAGCGTAATCAGTACATTAATAAGTAGTGTGAAAATCTATTCAGTAATCATTTATAACTTATGGTTTTCTGGGCAGTTTCCTCCAAGTTCCTCAAACTCTCCAAATCCTCAATAGGGAGATGATGGAGTTCCCTGAACCCATGTGTGGGGTCCGAGTCATGGTTATCCACTGTCCTCTGGTTCTCCAAAATATACTTAAGGAATTCCTTTGCCTCCCTGTCCTCCACGATGTGATTAATTAATTTTTTCTTAAGATCCATCAACTCCTTCAATGAACTGTCCTTGACAATGTGACCATCCAATTTTCTTCTTAGATGACCCATATCTTCTTTTATTGAATCTTAAAGATCTGTGAAAACATTTTTAATTATGGAGTAAACTGGCATTTAGCATCAGCAATATGTCATGGAAAGCCAAGAGATAGCAGAAAACATTTATTTAATACAACATACCCAATACTTGTTCAGAACTTGTACCAGTATGGCTTCCCAGTCCCAAGTTCACCTGAACAAATTTGTCGTTCTACTTTTTCCCTCAGATAAATGACTTCTGTGAGGATGTCTGAGCTTTGTTGAGACTTCTTTGCACCCAATTTCCTGTTTAAAGGTAATGTAAATCAAAAACTCAATCACCATGACACTATGATCATAGCTCAAATTTGAGCTACATTAAAAAATTGTTTCCTGGTGGTGGCGGTCGTGCTATGCCTAAATTGGGAGGCACTTCATCAGAGGAGGTTGACGATTCATTTGGGAACTGCAAGTCTTTCTGTTTCCTTTTCCTCTTTCCATTGCCCTTAGGGCAAGCTGAGGCAATGACTTCCAAATCTGTGTCAATGCAGTCATCCATTTGAACATCCAGTGTAATGGCTTCTGTCAGAGGATCTAAAAAACACAGTGATGACATATAAATTAATATGAACCATGATTAATTATTAAATGAGACAAACTTTGAATTTCCACATAAAATTTTATGTGTAAAAAATTTTTTTTTAAATTTTATGTGGAATTTCAAAGTTTGTCTCATTTAATCATGAAGCAGTTCCACAAAGTCACGCCGGAAACAATTTCCTTAACCATGATTAAAAATACTCCATGAAACAGCAGTAATCCATTTGGTAGATCATAAATTCTAATGTCAATTCTCTAAAGGAAAGTAACAGAACATATACTCTCGAAATTATTTTATACTAGAATTACATATGATTTTATCTAAGTTGTGAAAGGTCTTAAAATTTTCTCATGAAGTACACAAATTTAAACTTCCATTAGAAATGATCATCCACTAGAACCACGCTTGAAAATTGTGAGGAAAGCAATATATAGGCATGTATAAATTTAAAAGTTAGACAATTATACTTAAACCAAATGGAGCTGTTGCAAATTTGATTATCAGCTTCTCCCAATTGTCAGATGGCTGCTGTTCCTGCCTAATGACCCGTCCTATAGAAGCTGCATTATGCACTGGGTACAGCACATGTCCATTTCCATCCTCATATCTCAACCAGGCTGATGGTACTGCCTGAATTGTATTGTGGCTGTACTTTCCATGAGGAAGAAATTCCACTACTCGATAGGGCATGCTAAAAGAAGGTTAAAGTAATTATTAACCCTTCAACGCCATCCTGCATACCCAGAACGTATGATAATTACAAAAATTCATAAAAATATGGCCCAGTCTTTTGGCAGATAAAATTTTAAAGAAAACTATGAATACACACCTCTTAATGACCATGGTGTAGCAATTTAGTTAAGTAGAAGCATTCACCACCTGAGTCATTTATGGGAATCAGTTCTATATAAACAATTCAGTTCTATATAAACAATTCAGTTTTATATAAACAGAGTCAAGTGTGCTAGCTGAGTTATAGCGAGGAAAATGGCTCGTCGCAAGATAAACTGCTCGGATTGACGTCATGCAGGAGACGGATTCGTTCCGTAAATACATGTCATCAAGTGTGATTCTGATTATATATGATAAATTTTAAAAGGAGCTTTTTCAAAAATGATATTATATTCTGCGGCTGCCAAAAAGACGAACCACCGAAGGAGAGCTAACTTTATAACTATTTTAAATATATGTACCACTCTATGTTGGCTATAGCGATCCATTCATTCCGGTGCTTCTCATACGTGTGATATTTTCGAGCTATGAGAGGGTGGCTGTAGTACATTATATGCTCGAAGGAACCAATACCTCCACCTCTCCCCGCTGCTCTTGCACGGCCTTCCTCATATCCTCCTATCCCTTCCGTTTCCTCACCCCACCCTCTCCCTCTGCGTCTAATATCGCCGCACTAAAATCCTTTACAGACAATTTTCTCGCGCTATGTTTGAAATAGAATAAATTATAGCATCGCACAACCAAATGAAACCAGAGTTCAACTATTTCAATTTTTCAGATATTTTTTTATGTTTCCAATCGATTGTATGTATTAAATTCAGACTTATCATACTTTTCAAAGATTACCTCAATACCGTCAGTTTTCATAATAAAAATGGTATAAATGACTTAAGAGGTAAAAATTCTCACAAGACAACATGTAAGTTATAGCTAAAATAAGAAATACATATCCACGAATAAACTAAATGATTTTTTATAAAACAAACTTTGGTGTCCTGAGAATACTATTATATCCTACGAACAATGGGAGAAACTCATGTCAGACGTACCTATTGCTCGTCATATACTTATGGTATGTTCTGGCACGCGTTTAAAAACAACGAACGATGGTGATTGGTGGAAATTTTGACGCCACTTATATGATAATACCGCATCGATTGTAATACAGTTTGGAATTTGCGACGCATAACTCGCAATATTTTTTAAACAATTTATAATTAAATTTTAATTATTAAAAAAAAATAAAATAAATTTGTAAAATATAAATTACTCTAATCGCTAAAAGCGTCCGTTGGACTATCAGCCAATAGGAAAGCAGTATTCGAAATTTGAGAACCAATCAGGTTTAGGCAATAGAAGTTCCACTCATTTGGAGAGTACAATTCGTGTCGAGCGGACGTGTGTCGAGCGTCGGAGGAAAGATGACGTCGTGTCCTCTTCCACCCGGCGGCGTCGAGAGAGAGACTATCCAGATCCTTCCCACAAAACGGAGGACTTCTTCGAAAGATAAGGAAAACCTTTCAATTTTTCACTTGTTCAATGATGTGATTAAAGAAAGTAGAAATGAAGCCGACGCATATCAAGAATTCCCTCGTGCGGTATCCGGAAACAGTATATGATAACAGGAGTGTGCCATGGTAAACTTTAAAATGTCAGTGTGAATAGAGAATTGGAAATAATAATATCGTTAATTTTGCCCATGAATAACCCATAGAGAGAAGGGACATAGATGTAAATCGAGATTAAATGCGATTTAACATACATGTCTTCATGCGTAACGTAGTTTTCTCTGGAATAATATTTCCTTTTTAGCACCAATTTCTTAAAAAAAATTTACTTTGAATAGTCGATAATTCTCTGTATAAATATAAATTATTGACCGGCACCCGTGGCACTTATTATGTGTTATTGGAACTCGCGGTAATCTCTCCGGTGTTTGAAAAGTGAATACTACAATTTCCGAGTTTTTAATTAATATATTTTAAAAATCATTCATGATTAAATTAAAAACCATCACAAGGTTTTCTTAATTGAATGTTATTGGTATTTCGTTTTCGGTGCTCCCAATTTGCATGTCGGGTTTTCTTCATCGGCTTCACTCTATTAAGCATATACCTTAATATGGATTATGCTAATACAGTCAATGACATTCTTCTATTATATAGCATTTGTGACGTAAGTTATCTCATGATAACATAAATATCATATATCTCATATACTCTCATAGCATGTTATTCATCATGCTATGATATTCTCAATAAAAAAGTTCTTAAGTCATCTGCCTGCAAACATAATGAATTGTGGTCATGGAATCGCGTGATTGTGGGGTTAACATTCATTTTCACAATATTACGGAATTTCTAGTTATTGTTTCAGTATCTGGATGTTAACAAAACTTGTCAAATGGCTGTTTCTCAATATGAAAAACATGGCTTTTGGTTGCAACTAACTCTTGAACATGCGGAATATTCTTATTCTAAATAATAATATTTATTTCACAACTGTTGTCATAATTATAACGAAAGTGAAAGAAGCAAGAAACGCCGAAGAAAAAATTTCTTTTTGGCAGTTGTCAACCATGTTAATAACTGTTTTCATGTATACAGTCATATACTCCTTGGTGGGTCCAGGAAAAAATTAAAAAAACGCCTTTTGCTTTGGGTTATACAGGGAGACTTACAAAAATGAACAAATATATAAGAATCCTACTGAAATATATACAAGATCTAACAACCATGAAACTGTATTAAGAGTGAGATGAAACACTAACAAAAAAATAGACTTATTATTTAATATTTTTTTTAATTTGTCTTAGTGGGATTGTGGTACTTTCGAAATGGTTTAAATATATTTTTCAGCTTCTCACAGAAAATATAATTTTAAAAGACTGAGGAATCTGTGCTATTTCATTTCACAAATTAAGTCCCTGTGTATTTTATACAATATTTTTTGCAGATATATATGAATAAGCGTATTTTGAGACTTTCCTATCACTTATTACTCATTCTGTTGTCGGTAGTAGAAAATGAGACCAGTTTTCATATTGAGCAGTGATAGTCCTAGTCCTAATATTTTTAACGGCTAAGCATTTGCAGTATTTTCGTTTATAGGGTGCTTCCACGGCTATGGTCATTTCGCACCTCTTCAATACATAGAAAAACCCATCTTGACAAACACAACATCCATTCCCTGGACGGGATTCGAACCCGCGACCTTTGGGTTAGCCGGCGAGCACGCCACAACCATCGGGCATACCCGGTCGGGGTTAAGCATTCAGTTATGCATTTAATTCGAGGACTAGAATGGTTTTTACAAATAAATAATGAATTTTTCAGCTATATCCTGAGCTCTAAATAACTGTCTCTCTCGCTTGGCATCTTAATTGTTTAGATAACACACCGCTTCCATATTCGAACCTCTTCGCTTATGACTTATTTTCCGCTGTTTTCTTGTGTTGTCCCTAGGCATATCAAGCATGCGTTAGCAGTAATTATGTTTATATTTAAAAGTTACCTTTTTCTATTCTCGACTTATATGATCTTCAATATTCGTTCAAATTGCCACTAAACGGTTGTTTTATCATCCAATGGGATATTAAATCCTTTTTTTGCGATCCGTTTAATTAATAATAACTATATCAGAGTTTTCATCAGGTTCAAGTAACAGAGGAAGTTACATTTTAGTATAATTGTAATGTGATCATTTTTGTTAATAAGAAATATATACATATGTGGTTAGGGACAGTTAACACACAACTATCTGAGACAGTGTTACAATTTAAGTATACTAAAGACATGCATTAATCGCATTGATGAAGATACTTGTGTGTTTTCCATGGCGTATTTCACAAAGAAGCAGGTCATCCCGTTAGTTTAATTATACAACCACATTTGATAATCACATATATCACATCTCACGTGGGTTATAACTAATATTTTTCTTTCGGTAAGTTTTTTTATACAATTAATAACGATTATATACTTCCTACGCTAAAGAATTAAATTCAACGCATTTCGCGAATTTTATTCCCTTATACCCCATAGCAATTTTTACGCACGGTGATCAATTAATTTAAAGCGATTGTTTTCATATAACGTATAAAGCTTCGAATCTCATTTTTCGTGAGTGTTCACTGACAATGGACGACAGATGATTTAAGAGAGAGCGATAGTTACGATCAAATAAGAAAGTAAAACTGAAATCTTGTTCGCGTAAATGATTTGGATGAACTCTTTTCCCTAATGCTGAATGATTCAAGGTCCTCACAGCTTCCAGCCACTGATACATGTGTGTTACAAATGCCTTGAAAGAAAGAAGAAATTATAATGTGACGATTGAAAGAAACTCTGTGATGTGTTGTCATTATCTTGGCACTTTCATTGTGTGAATCCATTCCCTTTTAATAAAATGACATCCCTACTCCCAATACCCGCAAAGCTGCCCGAGGACATCAGACTAAGGACGGAGAAACTAAAGGTGAGTGAAGTTTATTTCTTGCAATGAATAAACAGTGTTTCTTATTGTAATCACAAAGATTTGCCCACCCTAAACAGGAAAAATGTCTTGACTGCACGAATATCTCAAGATCATATCCTGAGTTTTTTTACGGGGTGGAGTTTCATGAAAAATTCGCCATGATTCAATTTAGGAAACGGTGGTCGTTATTGCTGATCTGTGACGCTGAGGGTGAGTTAAAGAAATGCATTCGACACCGAATGGGCGTGCGGCAGGTGGGTGATTACACATGTACTCTCACAGGCGCACATGCGTAAGTAATTAGGAACAGTCCAACTATGTTCATGATAATTATTGATGAGACAGTTCATGTGGGTTTAATGTTAACATGAGTACGCCAATACGAACTTCGCTACCTGGTCCTCTCCTCATTACCCTTATATGTCTTTGGCCGGCCTCGGTGGCGGCGGGGTAACGTCCTCGTCTGCCAACCCGGAGGTCGCGGGTTCGAATCCCGACTAGGTGGA
>WURS02000011.1:1191574-1208234 GCA_011762765.2 Rhinocypha anisoptera | reverse complement strand
AAAATTCTTCACCACTGTGAGTTTTTTTCTTTTTGTGTCCTGTGTCTCTGTACGTTCCACTAGTGTTCGAACCAATAAAATTATATATATATATATATGTAGTTGCACTTAGAAAGTCTTGGTGGTGACAGAGCACAATTCACTTAACACAAACATAGATACTCAGAAATAGAAAGACACAAATAGGACACTTACAAGATTAGTTCTTACGTTTCGGCATGAGTGCCTGCCGTCCTCAGCGACGAAGGAGAGAGATCTATAAATATATATACACACAGTGGTACCTTGAGATACAAGTGCTCCAACATTCGGGTTTTTTGAGTTACAAGCCATCACTAGGGTCTTGACTTAAAAGAGTCAAAATTTGAGATACGAGTTAGCATCAGTGACATCACAGCCAGTTGGAGTCGTGAGACATCACTCAGAATGTGAGTCTTGCTCCTTCAATTCATGTGTTTATCCACTGCAGAAGCATCTTTGTCGTGTAGTTTTAATTTGTTTTTTTTGGTACATACAGCTATTCAGTTTTATCTGCTTTCAGAGTCCTAAGAAGTTGAGTGTAAAGAACAGTGGTGTGAAAAGGAAAGCGGTGATATTTATGGAATTAAAGTGTGAGATAATAGACAAAAGTGAGCACGGCATAAGAGTAATGAACTTGGCAATGAAGTACGATCATACAGCTTCTACAATATGTACTATTCCGAAGCAGAATGACTCATTAAAGGCTATAACTCCAGTTACGGGCTTTAAAATTATTTCAAAGGAATGGTTCTCTGTCCATGAAAAGATGGAGAATCTGCTGTTTGTGCAACTGACAGGCAGCTTGCTAGAAACAACTTAACAGAAACTATAAGTTGTGCAAAGGCATGAGAATTTGTGCAGATTTGCTGCAGCAGAGCTGAGGTTCTTCAGCACAGGAGTAGTTCAAAGTCAGTCAGGGTTGGTACGAAAATTTCAGAAAAAGAACTGCTATTCACTCCGTTGTCAGGCATGGTGAGGCTCTGATATTAAGTTAGCTGAGGAATTTGTAAAAACCTTTGCTGAATTGATCAGAGTCAAAGAATACATACACCAACCAGTGTTCAACTGTATTGAGACAGAGCTGTACTGGAAGAAGATGTGAGGCTACACTTACATAATGGGAGAAGAAATTATTATGCCGTGACTCTTGTACTGTCGACTCTTGCACTGTGTGCAAATGCGAGTGGCGACTAAGGTAAAACTACTGCTTGTTCACCACTCAGAAAACTCCAGAGCCTTCAAGACGCATAAGGTTTTAAAAGAGAAACTACAGGTTATGTGAGGGGCAATCCCAAAGGCGGGGGCCACCAGGAAGTTTTTTGTGGAGTGGATCAACTAGGTCAAGTTTCAGACTTTGTTGAAAAGAAGAACCCTGAAATGCTAGCAACTGGTCATGCAGTGGCACTATTTAATGACACTTACCTAACTCAATTCAGAAACATTCTAAAAGGGAAAAAGAAATAAAGCTCCTTGGACAGGAGTCTATTGAAACACCTTGTGGATGAAAGTGATGAAAGCATGGCAAAATAGAAAAGAACTAGTGAGAAGAAATTAAATTTAAACGGAAGTGAGGGGTAAGAAAAAAGTAATACCCATGAACCATATACTAATTGGCTTAGCCAATATCAGTGTATTTCTTTAAATTATCTTTTATCAGGTTGTATTTTGTTTCTATAAAATATTTGTACATTATAAAAATATTCCACTTATTTTGAAAACATTTAGGAAATAATTGTGTCGATTTTTTGGGGGTTGGCATGAATTAATCACATTTAAATTAACTTCAATGGGTAAAAATTGATTTGAGATATGAGGATTATGACTTACATGCTTGATCAGGGAACAAATTAAACTCGCATCTCAAGGTACCACTATATAAAAATATATATAGTGCACTTACAAATTTTTGGTAGCAACAATGCACACAAACAAAAATATATATAAATATATTAGAGTAATATGGAAAGAAAGATGAAATATGGCCGACCAGGTTAGTCTGGTGCATAGCGTGCTTTCCAGCTAACCCAAAGGCTGTTGGTTCGAATTCAGCCCAGGGCATGGGTGTTGTGTTTGTCCAGATGGGTTTTTTCTATGAATTGAAGAGGTGCCAAATGACCATTGCCATCGAAGCACCCTATAAACAAAAATACTACTACCAGATGAAATATGCATACATATACATATATTCCCTTGCATTCAGGGTCATCATTGGGACTTAAATCTGAGTCTCCCATGGTATCAACAGCCGCGAAGCTTGGGTATTGTTATGGACATTAAACTGCATGATATTTATTGATGCCTGAAAAACTGGGGAATGTGAGCTCCAAAGAGATGCTGTGGGCACTGGGTGAGAGGCTATGGAAAACTGGGAAAATGATTAGGTTGGTTAAAATGAAAGTTTTTGGCTCCTAAAGTCCAACCGCTTCGTGTTGTGAGAGGTGAGATATAGCTCAAAGTAGATGACTGCTTGTAGGGGTGAAGTACAGTGGGAACCTTTGAGCCCCTGGTCTGCTACGATGCCAGTGAAGGCCTAAAAAGGAACCTGGATGGCTAGGGGTGATCTGATGAAGCTACAATAATCCCAGCAAAGCCAGTGATGGATTAAAAAAACTTTCAACAACCAGTCCACAGAAAGGCTCTATTTGTTGTTGAAACATGGAAAAAACCCAGCAAGGAAGGACACAAACAGGAAAAATAAATAGTTACACTTAAGGATAAAGTGGTAGAAAATTTAGGGAAAGAATTAAAGGAGACATACTTTGTTTAAAAAACAAGACCTCAGAAACACTCCATGTTGAATAAAGGGATCCAGATCGGATGTCACCGAACAAGTAGAAATTATTCAATGAGTCTCTATAAATGATGGTAACTTACTAAATGAATACTTCTATCCTGCTTCACCAAGCTCCAAGCCCAGAAATCACTACCCCCCAAGTGCCAAGCCTAGTCCCTGGTGACGTACACACCCTAATCCTCCTGTCCCAGTCAAAACCCACCAAGTCACCCATCCTCCATCCATTACCATCCATCCACAAGAAACTCAACGGTTCTGATCACCAGAGAGGAGTATGAGAAGAAAATTTCTGATATTCTCATTGACCCCATCTATAAAAGACTGGCGGCCAATCCGACAACCAAAGCAGACCGATCACCAGCTTCATCATCAAAAGATCACCCATTCCTCAGGAACAACAGAGAGGACTGCTACCGTTGGTGCCCAAACCACTGAGATTGTATGGCCCGCCAAAAGTACACAAGGACGGTGTACCATTGCAGCCGATAGAGTCAGATTGACACTCCGATGTATCATCTTCCAAAGCACTTGGCCAAGTCGCTCCAATCATATGTTGGCAAAACCTTGTCCTATGTCAACAACTCCGCCCATTTTGTCAAAATACTAAAGAACATCTCCATTATGAAAGAAGACGTAATAGTCAGTTTCAATGTGGTGTCGCTCTTCGCCAATGTCCCAATCCAGGAATCCTTGGAAATCGTCGGGATACTCACCAATTCTGGAATCCCAGAGGATTTCCCTGACCTCATGGAACATCAACATACTGTTTACCTCAAGACCAAATGATCGGCTTTAAGTTCCTCTTTCTGTCTGATCCATTTTTACCACATGCCAAGTCATTTGAAAAGGACAATAGTGAAAATTATGAGGGTGGCCCTTTCCAACTTTGAAATGCAGTAGGATGAGGATAGAAGATTGAGTGTCCAAATGATGGCCCAACAATAATATAGAAGGGGTTAGGAAGATGGATAGACCATTAATGATGACCAAAAGAGGTTGGGGAAGATTTGAAGGAATTGGGGTTTGCAAGATAAAGGGATCTTGATT
Organism: Rhinocypha anisoptera; assembly: GCA_011762765.2. Classification (NCBI taxonomy): domain Eukaryota; kingdom Metazoa; phylum Arthropoda; class Insecta; order Odonata; family Chlorocyphidae; genus Rhinocypha; species Rhinocypha anisoptera. The sequence goes on along the minus strand of WURS02000011.1, from coordinate 1,204,372 downwards.
GGGGTGGATTCTCATGATGGGGAGAAACCTAGGCCTAACCTCATGAGCAGTAATGTGGCCAATGACGAAGTCAGCCAGCCACCTTATCCCACAATGTTTTACAAAAATGGGAATGTATTAATAAATACCTACTAAAAATTTTTGTTTAACAACTATTGAACTTAACTGTTTATCAATAATCAGCTGTAAGCTAGCTAGGCATTTAAGTCAGGTGCCATTACTTACATCTATTCCCACCTTTGGCTGCAAAGGACATAATAATAAGTGTGAAGTATGATATAAATAAAGGTGAGACTACAGCACAGTAACTCAAAGAGATGTCTTCATCCATTTTATTAGCCAGGAGGACCTGAAAGGAAACAATTTAGGACTTGTGAGATGAAAGCAGATTGTGTGAATGTTCGATGATAATTAGAAGTCTGTCATAAGACGCTATAAATGGAGTGATGTTGACATTCACAAATGTTGATCATGACATGCATGCAGTTTCATCAGACTCACCTGAAACACCAAAATGGGAACGACAAGGAACGTATATGCAAGGGCTGAATGAAGAGAAGCAGAACGCTGTGCTGGTGATGCATGGGGAGTTCTTAGTAAAATGGCTGCAAACACAAGCGAGTAGAGAACACCCACTAGGCAGAGGCACATGAGAACCCATAGAGGCACCAGGGTTACCTCCCATCTCCAGCTTACCAAGCCATCAAGACGCAACGCACCAAATATGAACTGCAAAACATTGACAGAGCAGAAAAGCTCCAACTGAAAGAAAAAGAAAATATTAAATACATATTCGAAATGCAATAAAGGGATTTGGGTAAACACTGAGGAAGTTATATGAGATATTCTTTAAGCTTTTTCATTGAGCAACTATCACTGACTTTAATTTGACATTTCTTATAGACAACACAATTCAGTCTATTATATCCCAGAACAGTAATCATGCTTTTGATAGTTGGATCTATAGGCAAGAAGCCTAGAATAATTTAGTTGAAACATCAAAATATCTAATTTTACTTCAAGGGAGTATTCAAATGTGAACATAGATATAAAATCCCAATAACTGTGGGTAAATATGTGGCGATGGTGAAAAAAAGAAACTAATAACATGCATGCTAACATTCATATAACATAAATAGGAATAGAGGTGTTCAAAATCTTAGTAGGTATAGAAGCACAAAGTAAACAGCAATATTAATATACGAGTGCATACATACTTACATACCTATACTATGCTGATAAATACTACAATTTGACTTGATTGTGACAAGAATCAAGTTTATTTATTTAATAACTTACCTCGAATGATCTGTCATGCTTCACAGCCCAGATACACACTGCTATTGACACTATTGAAATAAATATCAATGGAATAAATACTAAAATCCATAGATGCCTTCCGGATTCTAGTTTATCACAAACTAGAAGCTCAAACATAAGCAATATAAGATGAAGTGCAAGACTAATCAGCATAGCCTTGTAATGGACGTATGCCTCCCCTTCCAAACTGTAAGAAAATTACACATTTGTTAAACGACGTCCTAGTTATTTAAAAAATTAACCAAAGTATGTTTTTTCAATCTGGATTACCGGAAATGTGGATGTCTCCACCATACGTAGCTGCCAACTGTGGCTCCCGTAATGACCATAAATTTCCAAAACCATATTGGAATGAAAATTGTCCAATAACTCCATTGAATCGTGCCATCTAATCTCAAAGCGAATAATGCAGTAAAGATCATCAAACAGACGTAAACAAGGAATTTGCTGCAATGAAAGGGAGAATACAACCTGTTATTCTCACTGTCTGAGAAGTCAATTTGTATCATTATGAAGTGTCAATTAAAACAAGATACATCATTGCCAATATTATTAGGAAAATACTTGAATTTACCTAGGATTAAAATCCTGGAATAACGTTTGCAAATTCATATCGGGTATCCTAAGGAAATCGTTCAGAGAAACACTGAATTCCCATTGGAATGTTGGGAAGTTCGAAATAATTCTTCATGGACGCTGTATATGCCATTCATGCTACGAAAATCTTTTAAATAAACTTTATATCACAGTTTGAATACACTTTAGGATACATTCGTCAAGGAAACTATCAAAAAGTTTTACGCATTTTTTCACATAAAAACATTACAAGACCTTACTCTTTAATCCACTTTAATCATACCTCAAAATCGCAAATAATACACCTGAATCCGACCTGTACTATATAATCGTTTCTAATTCGATTGTATCGGTACTATCGATACATTGGTCGCAACTGGTCGATAGGTTATAGAGTAATCGAATGTAGAATCTCTGACGTGCACCACCTCTCCATATTGAAAACGTGACAATGGCGGTAGGGAAGAATAAGGGGCTTTCGAAAGGAGGAAAGAAGGGTGTTAAAAAGAAGATGTGAGTAAAGTAAATAAGAAACATAATTGTTCGAGTGTGCTTAATTATTTGCGAGACTAGCTATCATGTATAGTGGGTGATGCCTGAGGAAATTACGGATTCATTATGTTTTTCCGGCGTGGTCATTGAGCATAAATTTCTCTTATCCATAAAATTAATGCAGTTTCACTTATTTTGAATAAGTTATGACGCTGAAAATTTACAAGTGGTTAATTGAGGGGAATTTATTTGTACTTAAATTGTTTTTCTTCATTTTAGTGTGGACCCATTTACAAGGAAAGACTGGTATGATGTTAAGGCGCCGTCGATGTTTGCCACTCGCCAAATAGGAAAAACTCTAGTTAACAGAACTACTGGAACAAGTGAGTAGTGTGCTGATTATACAGTGCGAATTATTAATTTGGTAACTAGTCCTTTTTATGCTATGCCTGTTATTGCCGTAGATAACCATAGGATGCCATTACCATATTGCTGTGGCATAGGTAGATTTTCACAAGCCTCTGATAATCTAAGTACCAGTGAACAGGAGTCTGTTATTAGTTTAAATAATTGTTTTTGATCATTTCGTCCCATTCCCCGTATTTCTCCAATAGTATACTGATACCAATTCCTCCTAAGTTGTTTAAACATGGGTTGTCAACGAGGAGAGATTTTTTCCTTTTGAAACACTGAAATCCTCTGAGACGACGAGTTCACCCTCTTTGAGAAATTACAAAAACTTGATTTATCTCGGGTGTTTTATTTTGGAATAAATATTATCAATGCTTAACTGTGGTAATAACGTTACGCTTTCATTTCAGAAATTGCTTCCGAGGGTTTAAAAAATCGAGTATTTGAGGTTTCGTTGGCCGATCTTCAAAATGAGAATGATGCTGAGAGGTCTTTCAGAAAGTTTAGACTAATTGGAGAATACGTTCAGGGCCGCAATGTCCTCACCAATTTCCATGGAATGGACCTCACAACCGACAAACTTCGAAGTGTTGTGAAGAAGTGGCAGGTAATTTTGTTTTCCAGTCCTTTGTGTAGCTTATTTCTTCTTTGGTTGAAAATATATCAGCATGGAGATTAATGACATGAATGTTGCTGGTTTAGTCTATTTTAGTCGTTGTTAAAACGGTCTATTTGGACACATTTTAGTTAAGAAAATAAGCTCGGAAAGGTCTTTCAATTTAAAATTGTAACATTTCATGTCTCATTTTTTATTGTTAAAAATTAATTGTTCGGAAGTTATCTCGTTTTATTAGTCACTGATCCAAATTATTGTTGCAGTAATTGTAGTTTACCCTAGATTCATGACTTAGTTGAGGGCGTGGATAGAGCGCCTGGGGACCCGGGTTCAAGTACCAGTGACGCCTCTGGAAATTTCCAGATAACCAAGTCTGAGTATTTTTTCTGCTCACAGCACCTACAGGTGGCTTTAGGAAAGGAACTAACCCCCCACACCCTGACGTGTCCATTTTTTGTCATAAGATTATAGCTTGGTGAGATCTATCCTCGTTTCAATAATGAATTTGAATGTCTTATAATAGTTTTTGTTTGCTTTCTCATTACTTGTGGCTTTTGTTGTATTCTTGCATAGAAACAATAACGCCTTTAGATTGGGCACAAGGAAACTTTTTCTTGGATGCACAACAACCTTAATTTGCGTAAGTTGACTATCTAAATGTTTATAAATGGTTTTCGTAACCATATTGAATATTAGAGTGCCCTAGTTTATGAAAATTATTTATGGAAATTAGGATTGCATATTTTGGTGTGGGACGCAGTAGAGAAGATTGGTTTGAAATGGGGACAGTGACCATAGGAAGACAAAAGAGTAAAAGAGAAAGTGTAAAAATTCCTTTTGGTATATTTGTTGCATTCTCATTTGATAAAATTTGCCAATCACAGTATGGTTAATGTAATGTTATATAAAAATACTCAAAGATTACTAGGCATGGCATAACTTGAACTGAGTGTTAAGGCATATGAAAGTCATACTGCATCACTTTTAATTTCACAGTGGCACCAGGTGCTTGAAATAGTCCTGCTTACATCTGGCTGGGGGTATTATTCCTGGCCATGTTTCAGTGCAGTAGCAGATTATGTACGATTTTTAACCTCATCAGTCTAGCTTAGTTTGTTTACTCTTGTCAATACGGAAATATTTTTGTGATATTTAAATTTAAAGAACTTGTATGAAGCTTTTGATCCCAGTTGCCACTTTTCTTTACGATATTTCTTCGTAATCTGTGAAACCACGAGCCTAGATTTTTGGGAGGTAGTTTTACTTATGGAAAATCTTCCTTTTGGGGTCCATTTTCTTTGTGTAATTCATGGTAATTAACATCATAGTGTCACTCACCGTTAGTGGAATTGAATTTGTTCAATTGAAATTTGTCAAAGTGTACAAATGTCATTTGGAGTATTTTTTATGTAACTCTACAAGTTATACTTTTTCGTTTGTTCACAGACCTTAATTGAAGCAAATGTTGATGTAAAAACCACTGATGGGTACCTCCTTCGTGTTTTCTGCATTGGCTTTACTTTAAAAGATTCAATGTCTCAGAGGAAGACGTGCTATGCACAACATACGCAGGTAAGAGATAGAAGATCATGTGGCTCGCCTGTTTATTATTCTTAATGATACAAATTATACCAAATAGTGTGTTTAACAAGTTTTTAGCATGTCTCCTTTCCTACAAGATTTTTGTTCATAGTTCCTCAGGGACTCCTGGTGGATTGTATTGTGAATATGTTGTGGCTAAGGTGCAGATAATATAGATGTTGGTTTTTGTGGGGAAAATAGTGTTCCTTTCTCCATTTTTGTTCACAGCTCAGTTTATAATTTTTGATCTGAGCCATTTTTCTAATGATTTTGTGGTGTTAAAAATCATATGGGGTCCTCTTTTGACATTTTCAATTTTTTTCAATATTATGTTTTATTGATATGGGGTCAGGTGAGATAAGGTGGAAATGATCCATAATCTTAGGACCAAGGAACACTTGCAATTTCGACCTCTTTTTTTTTACTAGTTTTGGTATACTGTGCCATTTTCAAGTGTTAAATAGGGATGAGAAATTGAACTAGAGTTTAAATACTTGTCAAACCAGATCGGTTGCCTCCCTCGCTTTAATGTACAGCAAACTGCTTACAGAAGAGAGAAAATTGTCATCTCAGATATTGGTTCCAATATGTTGTGAGAATTTTAAATGCATTTTATTATTTTTTTTAAGAAAAATCCAAGTCCTTTTTAATGATTACTGTGAATACTACCCTTGTTTGAAGACATTTCTAATAAAATTATTTTATTTTTTGCATAAAAAAATGTATCCATAAATATTATTTCACATTATTACCTTCATTCAACTTCATAGACTTCATTTAACTCCATAGCTGTTGTGAAAGATAGTGCACAGGTTGTGCACAGTTCCATGATAAAACTGGAAAAGTACGAAATATCTTTCTTTCCAACCATGGATATTCATAACTTCCACGAAGTAAAGCCTGGGTTCGTCAACTTTATTCATTTAACTCGTTGAAATCATTTCATCTTTTTTATGAAATTTTGTCTTTGAATAATCCCCGTCAGTGTGGACCTCACATGGGGATGTCCCATTGATTCTCTCTCATGATGAAGCTAAGCTCAATGTGCCACCTTGTTCACTTTCTGCAAGATTCAGTCAGCTTAGATGTACTATTAACTCTTTATTATGATCTATTTTATTCCCACATCGTATAATATTATTTTCTGGGGCATGTCCCCCCATTTCATAAAAATATTTAAAATTCAGAAATGCATAATTAGTCATTACTAGGAAACCATATTCAGCTCCCTCCAAGCCCATCTTCAAATCTCTGAAAATTCTTCCCTTGCCATGTGTCTACCTCGTTTCATGTTCAGTGTTCATCAGGAAAAATCTCACACAGCTCTCCCTTAATTCAGACATACATCATCATAACACCAGAATGTCAAGTCCATTTATCCAATGGGAGAACTAGCAGCAAAAATCTGGGCCAAGGGAAATAGGAATCAGAATATATAATAAACTGTCTGTGAAGATAAAATTGGTTAGGTCTGACAAGGTTTTCAAAACCCAGGTAGAGTCCTATCTTCACAGTAAATTATTTTATTCCATCAATGAATACCTATATGATAACTGACCTAAGCTTGGTGGTATATTGTTCCATTGTAATGATTTATTTAATTTGCGATAATTTATGTGATCCTTGCTGTTAAAAAATGTATAGCTATGAAATTTGAAATGTCAGTTTCTAATCTCTGTACCCCTCTATGCAATGACGTGCCTTATACAATTTATTTTACAATGCTTGTCCTTAGGTAAATAAATTATTATTATTAATATAAATTGCCTTGTGTGTTTGAGGTGAAGATGGAAACTAGCTTCTGGTTGATTGTATTTTTATAAGTTATTTGTAAAAAGAAAGTATGAATACATTTTGTAGCCTTTGATTTCATGTAACAAATAATAAAATTGAAATGTAATGAGTTCCTTGAATTGGTGAATTCTTGTCAGGGTCTGGTATCGACGTTTCAATTGTAAGTTCCACCATCGTCTTCAGGGTATTGATGTCCTGAAAATGAGAGTGGAGGTTGCCATTGATATGTCAGTAGCAGCATAGCTGACGTGGTGGAAATCCAGAGAAGAATTCATCAATGTCTAATGTTTGAAACCCCCCAGATTCTTCATTAGTTCCTTGTATATATGACAAATGTTTTCATACAGATTACTGTCAGTTTTGCTGCCATTTCACAACATTGTCTTTTTAACAAACATTAAACAAAAACCCAATGCAATTAGTATTGTTTATTTCAACCATAATTAACAGTTACAAATTTTATTTTCAATTTTCAAAATGTTTTGATGAAAGTAAGTATATATAAATAAAAGAATGTATCTGTTTGTCATTCATTTTTTTGTAAAACTTAAATATACACCACACATTATATTACAATATTATGTGATATATGGTGCCACAATATTAGAAAAATTGTGATTTTGGTGCTAATTGAAAGTGTTACATAATAGTGGATTAAACTAGGATTCAGGATTTCTCAAATTTATAAAAAAAAGTGCTCAAGTGAGAATTGAATATTTAAATAATGATGAAAAATGCATAAATCACCTTGTTGATGGTGAACATATGTAAATGGGACAAACATTAACACATTTAAAGGACCTGATCAATCAGCATTTTAAATCATATCTGAATGAATACCCAAACAGTGACGAATGCAGATTATTAGGGGTGTGCATATTAAGCTCCTATTTTTTTCTTTTTATTTCTGTGACTGTACACCCATAGTCATAATTAATTTCTTAGCTTTTTTAATTGCTGAATGATTACCAAATGAACTACAGGAATTTTCATGTGCATTTTATAATGCTTTGTTTTTTTCTCATGTAGATAAGAGCCATTCGTAAGAAGATGGTGGATATGATTCAAAGTGACATTTCCAAGAGTGACCTCAAGGAGGTAGTAAACAAACTATTACCTGATTGTATTGCGAAAGACATTGAGAAGGCATGCCAGGGAATATTTCCTCTTCATGATGTATTCATTCGCAAGGTTCGTATTTCAGGGTTTGGATATTTTGAAATATTTGGAGCATACATCAGTCATGGATTACTTATTTGGCAGTGTTATCGGTTTCTCTATGTGGATATAATTTCTTATAGGTGAAAGTCCTCAAGAAGCCACGTTTTGATTTAAGTAAGCTTTTGGAGCTTCATGAAGAAGGCAAGGGCACTACAGATGAAGCCGGTGCTAAGGTAGATCGCCCAGAAGGCTATGAGCCTCCTGTACAAGAAACTGTCTAAATATTTGTGAAATTCTTGGAAAATAAATCTTTAAAGAAAAAATTTTTCTCTTTTTCATTCATTTTTTATCAAATTTTGTTTTTTATTATTATTGTAACTTGGCATTCCTATATTGTCTACCTGAGAATTTTTCACAAATTTATTTAGTGCATTATATTAATTACAATTTAGAGACGAATAAAATGTATTTCAGTTGTAATGTGTATAAAGCTATTTGCAATTTTCCCTAATTAGTAATAACAATGTTTTAAAAGTGTTACCTGATATCACACTAAGTTCTTCATTTTTAAGGTAGTCAAAATTCTTGAATTAACTCTTTAGAAACTTGTGCATCAAGCCACCATCGGCAGGAATTATTTTGTTCATTATTACATCATTGATTATTATTGTTTATGTTAATTTAACTCAAAAGTTACATTTTTTGATGAGTGAAATCGCTTCCTTACTAGGTGGTATGTATTGATGTTGTCATATGTCTCTCTCCGGATGAATATTGTTATTGCATGTGCTTGGTAACATCTCAGTAATTGATTACATGCTTCTCTTTAACTGATATTTGTTCAGCCATGTCACCAAAATTTGCAACCCTAATATATGTAATTTCTCGGCAACAATAATAAAAAAATATTAGTTTTACTTTGACGTATATCCACAGAATTATTTTACACTGGATTGGACAGATTACAGTCGTCATCTGGCTGAAACCGGTCTTGTAAAATAATTTGGAAATACAAGTAAAACTATTATTTTTTATTATTGTCATTGTCTGGTGAAAAAAACCATTGGAAGAGCAAGCTTTAATGTCAGAGCACGAGGGGGAAGAGTGTTGGTGGGCAGGGCACAGTTAAATTGTTACAATGGAAGAGGAGGGGGAAGGTGAGAGGAGAAAAAAACATTTTTTTTATTATTGTCATTATGGAATTCCCTCAGTGAATTTAATTTCTCGACACCTTACAGTGATAAAAGTTTGAAGTGATGTAAGTTTGGTGTCAATATCCGAATGTTATTTTCTTATATTTATTGAGGACAAGCATGTTTGAAAGAAGTTTTAATTTTAGTAAGTCTTTTTTTACCTTTGGTAATTTTAATGAGTAAGTTATAACATTTGAAAACTTCCTCAAATCGCGATTTTTTAAAATGGGTATCGTGCTTTTGGGATGCATGGATATAACAATAGATATGGTCTGAGATGTTTATATAGAAATTGGAATTGGGCTGCCTTAAGTCTAAACCTTGGTGAATTATATTGCCAAATCATTACAGTAACAAAATGTATGTTATTAAAATTTGCAGAATTAATTGTGCTCTGAGCAGCCTAATTACAAAATCCGAGGTTAAATAAAAATGTTTTGTATGGCTCTCTATCACACGCACATTCAGTTTTAGATCCCAAGTCCAGTTCAAAGGGCTTTAATCAGTTTGAGGGCATATGACCTTGAGTGTCTTGAATTTTCTAGTTTATTTTTTCAGCCCACCGTTATATAGGGCACCAGATATTGAAGAGCATTTTATACTATTTGAGTAAAGAGGATAATTTTTTGGAAAGTAAAAATGGGTAAAGCGTTTTAGGTGTTAAGAGGCTCAAAACAAGTAAATTGGCTTCCAAACGGAGTCTTAGTACAGGAGAAACGGTTAGTTTAGTGCATTGAGGATAACGGTAATATTCGTTATTTCGAAGAGGTGGTTGTAACTTCATAGGCATGCTGGTGATGTCAAGCGTTGGGATAGCTTAGTTTTTCCCGGTCATCCGTGAAATTTTCAGCCGTTTGATGACGTGCGGGCTTCGTAGCTTTACGTTTTACACGTGCTGAACTTTCACGTGTGTTTTGCTTCTATTGATCTGCGCGCGCAACTTATTGCGACGGAACCTCTTGAATTTACCTCAGGGCCTCGGGCGAACTGTCCATCAGTTAAACCTGCTACACGTTCGTGTGGACTTCACGATTACCGGCTCTCGGGAAATTGGTGGCATCGCAAAGGTAACTGGTAGATTGTGATCTTTAATTACCACTAGACTTTTTACTCATGAAATCGATAATATTTATATGGTGCTGTTTATTGTAAATATGTTTTTATGGAAAGTCGGCCGTGACAAGTGACTTTTATAATAGGGATAGATGTACTCATTGACAGTTGGTATATTATAACTTGGCATTTGTATTAATTATAATGCCTTTGTTGCCGTTACCAAGTAGTGACCTCGGGATTCACGTGTTGCTGTCGCACGTGGCGCGTCAATCATAGGATGAGATTCTCATAAATACGCCGAAGGTTTTCGAAGCAGTTGCGCATGGGAGGTGCTACGAGTTTATTAACGTTGAGAATAGCTGGATTTCACGTGCTTGATAGATGCATTAACATAAATATGGGACGCAGGTGCTTTCTTGTATGCGAGACATTTTTGGTGCGACTGTCCTTGTTTTTTTAAAAATTGAGAAGAGGATTTTCCATTCATAATAACGTAGATATCTTTCAGAGTGATATTTGAATAGTGTACGCTTAATTTTTTTTCAGTCTCAATTTTCTCGCTACACTTAAACTCCAAAATATGTAAGTAGAATACTAAAAATATGATACTGGTGAAGCCGTGAAACATCCGCAATTGTTGTAAACATCAGAAATTGAAGCGGATACGAATGTGTTATTTAATTATATATAGTTTTCAATTCTTATGAGATACTTAAGAAAAAAAGGGAATTAGAAACTAGTGAATGAAATCCCCTTCGAGGTGGATGAGGGCTTCAAAGATCCTTGAATTATAAATAAGGTTACGGCACTTACCTTAATAATCCTCTTTCATCAATTCAGGAAAATTCGCGATAATTAATGTGATGGAAACTGCGATCATAGTTTGAAATGAATTAACGTATAATTGTTTCTGGTTTGGTTGTCGTCGGGCTTTTGAACAAAAACTACAATTATTAACCGAGGGTGTTCATATTTGCCTCTTCCAGATGCTCGGAGGCGACGCCGGGTGATATTAGGGATGAGGACGTGTGGTCAAGGCCATTGAAAACGTTAAACGAAATTCACAATGCCCTCATAAAGAATGATTTTTTTTTAAATCCTAGGCTGAAAGAATTGTCCCCGTTGTGATGCATTGTGTGTCACTTGTTATTAAGCTTGCTACATTAAGAGCTGTGGGCTTTCTTTTCAACGTGTTTTTGTCAAAAACACGTTAAAATATGTACATATCATTAAATGGTATGATTATGGTTATATTAATAATGATTATTCTTGTATTAGTCATTGATCATGCATATGCATAATTTTTACTTAGCTTAATATTACCTATGCTTCATTCTGACTCTTCAGATACGAAAGACAGCACTTCAGCTATCCCAGCAAAATTCAAATCTGAAGGTGAACTTCCACGAAGTTGAGCCAAAATCACTCGAATTCAGAATTTTTATTTCAGAATTAAATTTTGTGTCGGTTATTGTAAAGATTTGTTTTCCAAGGTCTAACAATTTTTTTTATGAATTTTTCCCTTGCAAGAATTTTTGCATCAGAATCATTATATTCATGATTATTGTTTTACTGTATACAGCATCCTGACCAATCATCTGTATCATTTTCCTGATGTTTTCGTTATTGTCAAAGGACAACCAGGTCCCTGGTAGTTCTGTGTTTGGTTACCCTTTTTGATTAGTGATTTTTGTAGTTTGGTACAGCACATTATCAATATTAGTCAACTTGTATGTTGCCTGTACTCAATGAAATCTGATTATCTCTGGAGAGTTCAAAGAGCAAGTTGTCTTTCTTCCTAAGATCTGCCATGAGAAGGCTTATAGTGTATGAGTAATGATACAAGATGTGGAATGGTGACCATAATCTGAACAAAGATTTTATACTGTGCCTTGGATCCCTAGTTTGGAGTACAACAACTTAATGTGACTGGTAAATTTCCCTACTACATCAATGGTACAAGAAATTAATTTTTCATCTGTAAAGGAATTAAAAATATTTCTTGTGGTCCTTGGGTACAAGGTGAGAAATGTGAAAGGGTCTTGAAGGCAATTTGTTGTACAATATTGACACAAATGGTTTTATAGAATGAGGGCAGTAATAACATTCATTAATTCTTTGATAGACTGGGGTAGGAATTATGAGGTAGACTTAAAGAAAGTTCCAGACAAATCATAGGTACCGGCAAAGATATCACTCTTATACTAATGGAATATCCTTCCATACAAAGCTAGTGAAATAACAACAGAAATAAGACTTTGTGATCCACACGAAATATAAATTTATTATTCAACCAGTTTCACTACACTGTAGCATCTTCAGGAATGAGGTACAACAAATAGTAAGCAATATATATAGTCATGGAAGGTGGGGGAGGGGAGATGTAGGGGGGGAGGATGAGAGTTTATAGGTGAGTGGAAAGGTAGGGGGGAGGGGAAGGGGTGCAAAGGAGGAGGGGAGGAGTGTTTTCCACAGTTCCTCTCAACCCAACCCTAACCCTTCCCCCTACTCCCTCCCAGGGATGAGAGACAGTGCAAATTGATTCACCCCCCCCCCCCCCCCCCCCCCCCGCCGCCCGCCTGCCCTTCCTCCCTCGCC
>WURS02000011.1:1148637-1162808 GCA_011762765.2 Rhinocypha anisoptera | reverse complement strand
AAGCTTATCCTAGTTCACCGTTCTTCAAGTATTATTAGTACATTATTTATAACGGCTAGTTATATGGTTATACTCCCCTCTCCTACCAAGGATATGCCCATCTTTTTTCAGACGGTGGGTCTCAATGCTCTCTGAGTCGTTTAACGGTTCTAAATGAGATAAATTTAGCCATTTAATGACGATTTTAAACGTTCTTTACTTCAAACATTAAAGAAATATTTTTAGCTCTCGCGAATATTTCTCCTAAACATGCGGTGGGCAGCATCTCTGCAGCGTTTGTATTGTATATACTTAACCTGAGAGCTATATGGAGAGATTCTTCTTTGTGGTATCTCCTCGGAAGTTAGTTCCATTTGAAACCAACTTTGAACTAAATGAGAGGCGAAATTATTATAATGTCAACTTACTGGTATAAATTTGTAATAAGAAAAACATTCATCAATATTGCATTAACGAAACATGCAGAACAACTTTTATATCATCATCAGTGCTTCAATCCGAAGATTGATTGACTTTTGTATAAACTTAAACTTCAAACATCTTAAAACGAACTTCAATATCAACCTTGGTTAACTTTTATATTGAAAAAAAGTAATTTTCCCATGAATACTTTAAAAAAGAATTCTGCCTTCTGTTAGAAAGGACAGATGAAATCTAGCATTTATATAGATCTATATTTACGAAATACCCTACAAGGGCGGGTGTCAGGTGGTGAGTCATCACCAGGCACGCATTTCCACAAGCCACATACAAAGTTATTCACCATGCAAGGAACTACTTTTACGAAAAAACAATCAGTAACTAATTATATTCAATTCATGCGGGAACAATATTATCGAACATAGATGTATTTGAGACGCATGCTAGATATACCAAGTATGAACTGCCTATCTTAATTATCCTATTCGCTATTACGATTTTGTTCTCTAATCGCGTGAGAAAAAATGACAATTTAATTGCATCCCTTCTCCGGTATATCTGTCTTCCTGATATTATGACCTTCCTCTGGTCTATGCCATTCCAAAGATGTTAAAGTTATAATACAAACTCGGTATAGGGATTTTAATGTTTCTATAACATCTTCGGAAAAGTGACCTCCCTCAAATTTACGATATCCACGGCTCACAAACTAATTCCTCCAATGACACATTATAAAAATTTGACCCTCCTTGTTGAAGAATTACTTGATAAAAATATTAGGAATGGAATTAGGTTGAAACTCAAATATCCTCGATAGCTGCAGCTTATTATTCTACGTTTCCTTCGTCTTTCTTCTTCTTGTCTACTTATTCGTGTATTTCTAGTGACTATATTTTTTATTCTCATCATTTTTTCTCATTTGGACCCCACTGGAGACATCTTCGACCAGATCGCCCACCAATTATGTGGAGTACCCATACAGTTTAATCCATAGTCATCAGGGAGACACGCCAAGGAATAGATCAGAATTAATTACAAGGGAAAATCGAGCTTTATATTCGTCCTTCTCATTTGCCTACCACCTCTCTCATAACACCCTCCCGCACCTCCCTCTCTGTCAATCTCACTGATAAACGTCCCCCATTCCCAGACAGATCTCCCCTCTATTTTCCGCTCCTCCCTCTCCCAACCCTTTCTCCGATCCCACTTCGTTGGGAATCCCAACCCTCTGCACTTCATATCCGCCAATCAAAAGCCTCCTTCATACCCCATATCATTCATTTATTCATTCGTTCGACGATTTATTCATCAATTGATTTATTCATCATTCTCCCAGCCTCTCTCCTTCCCGACTTCTTCCCTCGCTCATTCCTTCGTTCCACCCTCCCGCCCCTCCCCACGTCCATTTACCCTTGAATTCCTTCCTCTCCGCTCTCCTCTCTCTCTCCTTCCACTTGCCTCCCTTCTTATTTTCTTCATTCCCTCTCGGGGTTCACTTTTCTCGATGTATCCAAGTTGTTTCCATCTTCCTGACACGCCCAACAGTCAACGGAGCGTATCCTCTCAAACCCCCCCCCCCCACACTCCCCTCCGACGTCTGCATATTCTCTTTCCTTCAATATATACTTGTCCGATTAATTTCTTCGACCTTTATTTTGATTTTGTTAAATATATCTCACTGTCTCCCCATGCATCGACCGATGCGATATTTTTTTTTAATTTTACCGAACATTTATTTCCATTGACGTCACCCTTCACATCGCAACCATTTCTGTTGATTTCGGCGTACGGGAAGTTTTATTTTGCTAAACTGGACCATAAGAAATAATATTTTTCTTTGTTATGATAGAGTAGGAACTTGAGTTTCTCTTCTACATTTAAGTTACGATTAACACATTCATGTCTGGAGTTAAACTCGAACCCGCGATCTTTGTCTTAGCAGGCGGTCACACTATCCATCAGTCTAACCAGGGATAACCATGGTACATTTTATTTAACTAAGAGAAAAAATTGCAAAAGGTAAGACTGTGCATATATTGTCAGACGTGTGCGCTTACATGCTAAATATAAATATAGCAGTGGGACATTTCACATTCACTTCATCTTATTCATCAATTTAGGCTATGACTAAATATATTCACTTTTCTCTCGATTAGCTATCACTAGTCAAAATACCATTCAGATTATTTCTCTGAAAATGTTTGTTTCTTTCCTACTTCTCAGATATATTTTCCTTCGTTGAAATATTTTATACGTTAGGGTAGGTTTGTACAGAATATCATCCATTGCCATGTATTGAAATTTCTTCATCTCAAGTCTCTCATTATCAGTTCCCTGCTCTTAATTTGACATTTGATAGTGATGCTAATTCTGTCTAAAAATGTCACACAGATTTCATCAATACTACTGCGACACCTTGGGAGGAGGAGGGGGGGAGGAGAGGGGGAGTGCCCCCGCGTCTCCTCGACGTTCCCGGTCTCCCATCGGGGGGACGCACATTTAAGGGAACTGCGGGAATGGGGAGAATGGATTCCCTTCCCCCTCCACTGGCCGCGCGGACCTCCTACTCCGTCAATTGGATTTAGAAAACAATTTATTCTTCTGGACAGTGGTCCACCATGGACGAAAAACGAAACACACATGGGGGATGAGTAATAAGAGCTTTAGCTGTCACCAGAAATACATGAAACTGTAATTTATAACGTACCAAAATTGAGAAAATGGAAATGGAAGAAAATACGTAGAATTAGAATGAGAGAAGTGCAAAAAATATTAAATAACAAGGTACAAACAACGGTAATAATAACATGCAATGCAAAATAAGAAAACATAATATACAAAAATGTATATTAGTATTATTTTAGAACATATTTTCTTAATTTAAGTATTTTAATTATTAATTAAATACCTTTAATATAACAGACAACCATGCTCGATCGGTGTCAGTGCATAGCTATTCACACACATTAGAGCCTCTTAACAAGACCATCAGTGTGACAGGACTGAATAACTGTATTTTGTGTCTCTAACTGGTAAAAGTATTTGTTTCTCTATGGTCAATCTTCCGGTAAGTGGCATTTTCTGGATCCGAAAGGAAAGTGTATGCGTTGGCCTGGCCATATACGTAATATGGCCGAATATGGCTGAATCTTGTAAGACCACAAGCAATTTTGTACCAATGAATGTATTCCCGACTAAGATGGTTTTTACTCTTGCGCTTGAAAACTAAATTTGACAAGAAGCCCTATTTATGTGCTTTCAGCTATGTTATTGCATCAAGAACTGGGGCCGAGTTGTGTTAAGACACTGCCATGAGGGTCAAATTTCGATCAGATTGTCTTCTAGGCAATACGCGAGTAAATTTTGAATGAGAAAAAAATTGATGAAAAGTCACGTATCAAACCTTGTTTTATGGACACTGCGTACGCCGAACCCGAATTGTTTTCAATCAACGCCACCTTACTATGAAATATATACAAATAATGTACCGGAACTATTTTTTGGAGAATGACCGCTTATCGAACCGTGAATGAAAAAAAACAGTGATATATACATAACTCCTTAAGTCCAATGAGTTAGCATATTTATATTTACAGTGTTTGTAGTATATTAATTTTTTTACGAGAAAATTTTACTGCAAAATTTTTATTTGCCTGTTATAATTTCATTAGTCTCATTTAAAGCTCCCTTTGGGGTTTAAAGCTTTTATTGTTAAGGTTAAATATATGTGACATAGTCACGGTTAATTTGAGTGAATCCTTAATTAATCCACTTAATTTCGTTCAGGTTATAACGTGTTCGTACCCAATAGCGTTCTCTTTTTTATACATGTGCTCTTTTTAACTGCCTCCTCGGTCCATAACGTGTCCTTTGCGCTCACTGTTTTTCCTTTTTTTGTGATATCCTATGTTATTATTTCCACACGTGGCGATAAGTGAGCTATTTTTACTCCTCAGACCGACTGTTTCTCCCCCAAACACGATCGTCTTATATGGGTTCGGTTCGCTCGGGACCGCGATGCGAAGCGTGGACTTCGTCACCTGGTCCGTCTTCATCTTCTCAAGTCGCTTTTATTTCATCTTCGACGATTGTGCGATGCTTTCCATTCGAACGCCCAGTGCCACTCGCACGAGAAAAATGCGGATCACATCGAAATTTTCTCTTTTCGGTTTTTCGATTCGACAGATTGTGTGTGAGTGCAGAACAGTTTTGGAAAAGTCACGGTCACGTTCAACTTTGGATTGTGGAGAATCGGAATGTTGTCGTGCTCGGAGTCGCCTTGTTGATACAGATCAAAATATTTAAGCTGCCCCATAGATTTGTCCTTTCCCTTTCTACTCGCCGGCGATATCTTTTCACACTTTCACCTTTGACCTCACCCGTCAGTTTGTACCTGCTCAATATGGGAGACTGCTATCACAGTTGCCATAACTGTATATGATATTATCACGAGAACAATGTTGCGACTTTGGCAACCAGTGTTTGCGTTTTCCCTATGTTACTGGTGCATACTGGCTTTTAAGGTCTCCCCAAAAATAGGAATAGTGGCAATGTTCATTATTTTTCAGTAAATGCTGAATGAAAGATGTTGGAAATAACATTTGGCTTTGGGAATTGTCTCTGCAACTTTTCCGCATCTTACTCGTTATGAATATTTCCAGAACTAAAATTTACCTAAACTATTATTTTTAAAAATTTTGATGTGCTCTTTTACTGTCATCATTTAACAAGTCCTCTCTTTTCCTTTGCAGGTAAGCCTGCCTGTTTTCATTGTTGGGACAACACCAATTCCTAAGTCGGTACAAGAGTTTTCAACTATGAGATGGGAAGTGTGAGGTAGGTATTTCGTTAACTCTATAGAGCCAGGTAAGATATGTTGGAAACGAACCACAATCAAATAAATGAAAACAATTTGCAATTTGCACTTTTAAAAAATCTTCTTCTCTATTCCCGACATGTTTTGGTGTACTACACACTTATCGTGTTCACTTGATAATGGCGTAGTACACCGAAACATGTCGGGAATAAAGGTGAAGTTTTTTAAAGAGTGGAAATCGCATACTGTCCTTATTTGATTAGGTGTTTTGTCTTCATCGTGTCAATAATGAAACGCAACATCGATATCCACGACATTGAAATGGCGGACCATTGTTTTAGCATGTGAGTAAATATCAGGAAAATAAGTCGTATTATTAAGTGTGGTAATTGATATGGTTATGATATTTTTGACGTCATGGATATTTCAACATTTGGTGAAGTGACTTTCAGACGCCGTCGTACATTGTCTCATTTTCGCCTATTTAATATAGGCGTGCAATAACAAGGGGCGTACCAGAAAGTGAAGTACCAACATAAAACAAACCTGAAACAAAACATGGAGTCCGTTTTAATTAATTTGGTGAAAATTTAAAATTACTTTCGCCACTCAATTCCGAGCTTCACCGCTGTCATTTCCGCCGGTGTGTGCCAATAGACAAAACAAGGGAAAGTAGAAACATTCTCATTGTTCAACTTAGAAATTGAAAAATATTATCTGATTGGTTGAACTTAGTAGACATAGGCCATTGTGAATGATAAAAAATTTAGGGCTTAAGTTGTGTCAAAGTTACGTCCTTTAGTTAAGTTCTTATGTTCAATGTGAACCGGCCTTCACCCACTGAAATCCACACGACATGACTCCGCCTATCGGGGAAGGCGGCAAATGATGTCACGAGGCCATCATCCTACCCCGGTTCGTTCGGCTACGGGTCAGATGCTGGTGCGCTCATTAAAGATGTCGAAGATATTAAAGATGTGCTAAAGGTCGCGGGTTCGAGTGCCGCCCAGGGCGTGGTTGTCGTGTCGTCAAAATGGGTTCTATCTTCGAACTGAAGAGGTTCAAAATGACCATAGCCGTCGACGCACCTTGTAAGCAAAAATACTACTACGCGAACGAAACGCGGTGGAGGCCAGCGACGTATAAAACCTCCGAGAACAAAACTGCTTCGCGGGAGAGGAGAGAGGGGGGGACGGGACGTGCCGAGGTGGGGCGTGGGTCTGACCGACGGCGGACGGGCAACCGGCCGGCCGACGCCTGGCGTCGAACGAGATTGCTCTCGTGCGTACGAAGCCATCCGGACGGCTTAGGAAGACGATTTGGAAGACGATGAGGACTCGATCGGTGGTGCACCTGTTTTCCAAATTGTTTATTTTTTAACATGCATGTGCAGACAGATAGTGTCAGGTGGCACATCGTTAACATCGAAATAAATATTTTAATAAATTAAATCAAGAATCAAATCAAGAATAAGCTGCTATATACCAAATAGAGAGTAAATTAATCTTATATACAGTCCAAAATCATTCCGCAAATCACACACCATCAAACAACAAATTCAGCCTGAAATAAGGCACGGCAAATGTGTAATCAATTCGTGGTTTTTTTAACTACTCTATCCCTTTTTGACACGTGGTTTAATTTTACCATGCTTCTAACAACGAGATGTATTTTTTGACAACTTACCCAGAATTTTGATTAATTGCTCATTTATTTAACGATCATTTATAAATTTGGCAAAAGATACAGTGTTTTAATTGGCCAGTAAACAATCCCATATATTATTCCCCATTTTAATAACAATAATTGTTAAGTTACTTGAATCTGATTAGTAATAATACCTTTTAAATGTATTGTTCCCTCATTCAGTCCTTCAAACTATATTATTCATGCATAATTTGAAGGAGAATTTTGACAGTATTCGTCATGAAATGATATAAATAATATACGATTCTTACTTCCCTGCAACACTGTTCTGAAATCATGGATTGAATATATATAAATGCGAAAAAAATGTAGGTTATATATTTTGGTTAAATCATGAATAGGGTAAAAGTCATCAAAACCGGGGATTTATTAAAATAGTAAAATTTTTTATTAATTTGTAAAATCTATTGCATATAGTCACATAGCCGACGCTTTATTGTTCTTTTACCAACCTTCCGAGTAGTATTTGAACGATACATACTCTATTATAGGTAAATGTGCTTTCAGAAGTATTTATTGACGTAATCTTGGCAGCGATGTCTGTGTTACTTTCTGATTCTAGTATCTTGTATTGGCCATGCAACCAAATGTGATTACCCATTTCGACCTAGTATTGTGTTTAATGGACCCTTTAATTAAAAATAATTAATATTTAAAAGGAGATGATTTTTGAGACTTTTAACATTAACATAAAATTCAGGTATTGAATCAGGATACTTCCTAGTCTTGGTTTTAGGAAATGGACAGCTGCCAGTAAACGACCTTTGTACTAACCTTCTTTGTACTAATCGTACTACACTACGTACTACGTAAATGTCAATTAAATTAGGAAACAATCCCAGTTCATTAAATTCCTATTGAGACCGACCGTAACACGAAATTTAATGAATGAAAATTCAAGACAAATCATCTCCTAATCCTCTGCATAAAGGTTTCTTTTTCCACCGGGCTTATAATATGACTGTAAGATATGACAGAGCGGATGACGATTACCGCCCACCTTCATATATACACACACGCGGACTTCTCCCAGAAAAAATGTGGATGGGAACGGGGAACAAAAGACAGGGGGACTTCTCCGATTGGCCTCCTAGAAACGAAAGGGATGTGGACGGGTAGACGGGTTGCGATGAGGAGGCGGGATTTGAAGGTTCCGTTTGCGATGTCGTAGGGACCCCGGGAGTGGGACGCGGAGGAGGAGGGGCGGGCGGTCCCCAGGGGATTTCGGGGGAGGGGGGTGAGGAGGGTGTAGCGGCGAGTAGGGTTTTCGCGTGTGTGTTGTGGGGGGGGAGGGAGGGGAGACAGAGAGAGAGAGAGACCGGGAAGGGGTGACGTCCAATGAAGACGGATGCAAAACATGGGGTAGGTGAGGCAAACCGATCAAGGGTTCCTCAATCCAGGCGGCCTTGTAGAGCTCCGAGGGAAACGAGTGTCATCCAACCCTTGGGGAAGGGAAAAGCCCTCGCTCGCTATCAGGCAAAACGGTCCTTTTCCCCTCCCTACCCCTTCCGTCTCTCGCCTCCCACATCTTCCCTCACCCTCCGACACGCCGGAGTAGGGTAGGGTAGGGCGGAGGGAAATGGGAGAGTTAGGGAAAATCCAGGATTTCTCAAATCCTTCCCTACCACCTTCCCTTTCCTTCCTCTCATCCCCCCACCCCACCAATCCACCCATCCGCCGGCCGACCCCCCAGAAATACCCCTCTCCCACGCTCTAACTACCTCTTCTTCTTCTTCGTCCGACCCTCCCCCTCCTCCCTCCCGAGAGCATATATGTCCTATCTGTTCCCTGGCTCTCTCTCTCTCCCTCTCTCCCTCCCTCCCTCTCCTTCACCGTTCATCCTCATCCGCCCGCATCTCATTCTATGCTCGCGCGCCTTTCCCTCTCAATACCCTCGGCAATTCCATATGGTGAACGCATCTCGCCATCTTCCCTCCCGTCTGTCTTTAAATCCATTGGGATGGGTTTAAACATGTTCCTCTTCTCGTTTTCTATTCGCTTTTCTAGATTTTTCTTCTCTCCTTCAAAATATTTGCTGACTTTTTTTTAAATGAGAACGATTTCTCATTTCAGAAATATAGTATGAATTTTCCGAAAATTGATGCAATTTTTCCTCATATTTTTTTTCTATTTGACTCTCTGTCTTCATTGAAAAATAATTCTAAATATAAATTTAAAATATCTATAAGTAACCAAAAATATATTTCTGTAATAATTTCTGTCTCCATTCGTCTAATAATCATGAAAATTCAGATTGCTTTTTCGTAACTCAATAAAATTCTCGACGTCCGAATCAAGATATTTATTTCAATGCCGGAATAGTTTGATGATATGATACCGTAATTCCCAACAAATATGTTTATTTTTCTTTTATAAATCTGTAGATTCCTAGACAATCGAAAATATTAGGTGACACCTATCAACTATTGTTTGTTATCAACTATCAACCAGGTAGTTGTTTCATGAAATTATTACAGTTAACGGTGAATTATTTCCACCAAGAGACTTTTTCGCGCATTTATTTTTATTTACAAAATCTCCACATATTTTTATTTATTACAGAGATGTGTAGTAAAAACTAAGTTCCTTATTATTTTCGGTCAGAACAAACTAACTTATTTCATCTGCGTTTTCTTTTGCATTTTAACTTTTATTAAAAATTCCCGCATTCGTTCTCGGTGTTTCCAAATTACTCCACTTCACTTCTTTCCTGTTTTTTAGCGTCCGGCCTCTCTCGGGAATTCTGGTGTGCTTCACGTATCATTTAAAACACGATTTCACTATCTGGTTCAAACATTATAAAAAGTAAACACTCTCCTTCATTAATAAAGTGTGCACATTATTTTTTTATCTCTGTTAATGAACTCATCATCGTAGTCATATTCCATAGAAACACCACGCCATCAGAGCTTATTATAGTTAAGGCATTATAGCACACATTAACGATGAAGTGAAATGGCAAACTTTCACAGAGAAAAATTATGTAATGACTCGAGTTTCAATGTAATTACACCACATGACCAGATGATGCAGTAACAATAAAGCTCGAATCATAATAAATATTTTATCTTTGGAAGTTTGCCATTCTATTCCTCCATAAATCTGTCTGCATTATACAGCATCGTGGCTGAATCTTCTTTACTTATTAAAATGCAAAATTTGAGCCTGCTTTAACATCGGACGTTACTTTGAAAGGAGTCTCTAATATCCATCGTATGCATTGAAACTATTGAGTTCTGTTGATCCTTTTACATTAGATTAACAATGAAATGAAGATTTCCTTAAAGAGAGCCGACCGGGTTTAGCCTGGTGGGTAGCGTGCTCTCCGGCTAACCCAAAGGTCGCGAGTTCGTATCCATGGTTGTTGTGTCTGTTCAATTGGGTATTTTCTATGGTTTGAAGAGGTGCGAAATAAACATAGCCGTCGAAGCATCCTACAAACAAAAATAATGCTACAGAAGCACTTTCAGTGAGGAGTGAACTTATTTTCGTCACAGATTTGGTCATTATTTTCCTTATTCAAATCTACTTTATCAGAAGAAACTTTCAGTACATATGTGCACAGGAGGGAATACAATGTTTTCCTTTCCACTCTTCACATACGTTAACATATATAGGTAAAATTTAAATTACAAAATCACATATACTCATGTAACGACAGTATGATTCATTTTAAGTGTTTTTCTATTCACTCCCCCTAAGGTAGAGGTGCTTTTGATCAAAGCAAGGAATAAATATTTATTAACAAGCAGATTGTGGGAACGTTTTTCTAAACTTCAGTATTCTCTTCAACCATATGAAATGATATTTTGTGAGTTTTGCCTGTAAGAAGCCCTGTTATTTTCAGTTCTCTTACGAGTTCTCTCTCTCACGTATTTCACTCCAATGTTCAATGAAACGTCGTCAGTCATCGTTTGCTGGACTTGTCGTGATTCGTCCATCGATTTTCAACTCCAGCACATCCTCTTCTTAAGTGTTTGTGCTAATGCGTTATTCCATGACACATCCCATTATTTTACCTATGCTTTTATATATATATATACTCACACACGACCTCGAAGAGTGATAATCTAATACAGAAGAGTCGGTTGTGACCAATTGTCCCTCTTTTTCCACTATTCCTTCTAATTCTCCGTGAGTTACATAATGGGCCCGTCACTTTTTTCTAATGATACCTTCTTCGCTTATGACTTCATTTTCCTTTCTGACCATATATTCACGGCCACGGTTCAGTAATGGTAAGCTTTTTAATAAGTTTCATGATTATTCCTACGCAAGTAAGAAACCTTTGGCGTCAGTAGTGGCTTCTCTTGAAAGAAAAAAGTCGTGGAATATAATTTATCCTCCACATGATCCTCTAGACAATTCTGCCACATGTAATTTGCTCGTTAACCACCCTCCGCGGGTACTTGAAATGAAACACGACGAATATTTGGATAGGGAGCGCCTTAGGGTTTTTGGGCGCCGTCGTTTATTAAACTGCGTTAGAGTCCTCCAAGGATCTCGGAGACGTCGACGCGGACCTCGCTCTATCCTCCCACCCCCCGCCCCTCTCTATTCCCTCTCTCTCTCTCTTCCGTCGTGTTTTCCACGCTCTCCTGTTCCGCCCGGAGTCACGAACATGCGGGGAAGCCCCGATGGAAATAATCGAGGCGTCGGAGATAGGATGTCACCATCGAATGCCGCTAATCCGCTAAATGAGGCGTGTTCGGGACGCAGGTGTCATGGCGAAGGGTTGGCGAAGGACATCAACGGTGGACAAGAGACACGAAAGCTCTCGTACTTGGCGCTCAAGTGGTGAGGTGTCCACCCGAGTGCTATCTCTCCTCATCGCGTGGAGATCGGAGGCCTGGAGTTGGCACGACGGCCCCCTGAAAAGAGAGGGAGAGAGAGAGTGAGAGAAAAAAAAAGAAATAACGCAGATCGAAAACCCACCAACGTGATCCCGCGACTCATCAATCGCTTCTTTTCGTCAATCACCTCAACGGTGGGAACGGACGACGCGATAGGCAGCAGAGAGCATTGACAGACGCGTCGCGAATTCGAATGAAAGAAACACTTGACATCCTTTTTTTTTGTTACATGCCACGTCGGGCGCCATGGATGTAATCAATTTAAAGCGAGTTTCGTCAGTTGTATTTTATTAATTGTGATTGTACTTTCTGTTTTCAGAGTGTGTCGAGTGCTGCGGTCATAACTTAGCACTGAAGGAAAAATCCGACTGGATGAAATCACCGTCATACCGAGGTCGAGACTCGAACCCGCGGCGACTATCAAGTTTGCCCGGGAAGTTTGCTGCCTACCATGTCAATCCGGTGAACAGGTAGCATTTTATTCTATTCTGTGATGCATTCTGAAAAGTACTCTTTATGAAATTATGGTTCGTATTTCTTATTATGGGGCTTTTAACTAGGAAAAGTGGGATACTTTTTCTAATGAACAAGCTTATTTCGACGCAAAGTTTAATCCACTCAGCCACCTGCCGAAAAAGTACTCGCGATCCCAATGTCTGAGCAATGAAACTGTTTATTATCTGTCCTATGATTAATACTGCTGATTTATCTCATACAGTCTGCTGGAAAACGTTCCAAAATTTCAATGATGTTACACGGAAATTACGGTTTAATCAAATAAATCGCCCCCCCCATTCACGAACTAAATTCGTAGTTATGCTATTTTTCTTAAGAGTTTGAAGTCAAAATGCAAATTAATTTTGTGGGAGAGGGTTCCCATTCTCGTCGTGTCATGCGTGCCTCTCAAAGCTTCGGTTATCAAAATCGCAGTGCTTTATGATTTGAATTTCCCGATAGTGACCCCACGTAACGGCATCGTTATGCAAATGAGAGGCTTCGTATTCCATCAGTTACGCACATGTCATTAGCATATCCAAACCGCAGTCTCATCGCACTTCCTTTATTATTACGATATTCGGTTTGTACGCATTTTTTAAGGATTGTCGATTTCCAACACTTATTGAAAGTATCAATACAAAACATCCGTAGCGTTCGAATGTACATTAAATACGGGGAGGTTGAGAAATATTCATTATCATTAAGTTCAAGGATTTTGCTGTCCGTCAGATCCCTCTCCTTCACCCTCCCCCCCTCCAATGGTCAATATTCCTTTCAGCTTACATTTTACAATTTATTTTGGAATTCAAATGATAAGAAAACTCATTATCCTATATAGTTCTAAGATCTCGATATTCTGTGACATATGTATATATTGTGAATGAAAAGTTCTTCTCTAACATCAGACGTAAAAATTGTTCTGTAATACGTTACTAGTTCAAAATTTAATGCACTCTGTTATATATTTCGGACTTTTATTTTGCCATGCTGAACCTCGTTCATCTAATAGCCCACTTCTGTCTTCCACGATGATGATTCATGGCGAAATGAAAAAGCATCTTTCCAAAATTTCCTTCAATTGGTTTTTAACGACACTTAGTGCTTTTATCGATTTGTTCACTTGAATCTGTTTTTGTACAAATGTTGGTATAATATTACAGTAATTTTAATTATATAACTACTTTTGATTTTCGTCAAAATGAATACACTTCGTATAAGATTTATTCCGTGTGTAATTACATAAGATGTAATAGATTTTATATCCACAATTTTTTTTGTTGAGCCGTTCCATATCATAGCAAATGCTCCTTTAAAATTCTGCTGTGTATTCTCTAAAATATTTACACATCCACATTAACGGCCACCGATGGTATTTTAAATACAAAGACGACAAGACGGGATAACGAAGCCCATTCGGAAGGAATGGAGGAGGTTGAAAGGTGGATGATTTTTGAGGCCCAAACGAACACGACGCATGTTCTAAGCGTTCCGGTCCGTCTACTGCGGCTTTCATGTCCCTCCTGACCTGCCCTGTCTCCTCTCACTCGCAGAGCCTTCGGAAATCCAAACGTTCCTTACTCCGCACCCCATACGCGACCACCCTATATCCTCAACCACAGGCGGACTCGATCTCTCTCTCTTCCCTTCACTCATTCACTCTCTCTCTCTCTCTCTGTGCCTCGCATACCCCCGGACTGCTTCGCTTTCCATCCTCGCCCACTCCCCCACCAACCCCCCCGCGCTTCGTCCGGGAAACCCGCGCCTTCCCATATCCTCCTCCCATTCAAGTCGCGGGGGCACAAAGCGCCTCTCCCCGTCCCGGGACGCGGGGCTGTGGTGGGGGACGGATGAATAAGTGAATGGGGAAGGATGCCAGC
>WURS02000011.1:756063-768773 GCA_011762765.2 Rhinocypha anisoptera | reverse complement strand
GAGAGCTAGCACTAGATAGGAAAGGTTGGAGTGCTGCAGTCAACCAATCTTCGGATTGAAGTACTGATGATGATGATCTAGAATGTACCAAATGGTTTTTAATTCCAGCTGCAGAATTTTGTCTTTCACTTTAGACAAAATCTTAATAGTTCCTTTTCCAATTGCAACAAGCTTCTCTTTTCTGGCAGCCTTGTCAGACCTTGGTCACCTGAATTCCTGAAATTCGTAAAATAAGCAGAGGAATTTGTTAGATGCTTCGTTGCTCCATTGTCGATCCACCAATCTGCAACCTTTCACCCAATAGGCTCATTTCTTTTAATAATTGCAGAGGTCCTCTTTTCTTGAAGTTTTAGCACCCCAATTTAAGGAAATTTTCCTCTTCTGTTTGTCTGATTTGTCTACGAGGGCCTCTTGAGTTAATTTCTCACTATCTGCATTCATCCTGAAGTTCCTCTTGAACATGCAAAGCTGTGTAGTCAATTCGTCAAAAGTATTCACCTTGTCCTTAGTCAGTAACATCCAACTTGATTTGAACAACTCAAAGGAGCACGGTAAAATATAAAAACTTTACTTTTTTAAATTAAATCAGGTATCTCATTCTCACCCTTGGCTTTAAGACCCATGTTCATTTCATTACACAAGCTGTTCAATTTGGCGACATGCATGGAGACATCTTCTCCTGCATTCCAACTAAAAGCAAAGAAATTAGTGCAAAGCTACCTTATCCTTACTTGTTACTTTGAAGAGTTGCTTCATTGCTTCCCAGGCCTTGTAAGCAGTTTCCTTATCCATTATCTTCTGGTACACTAAATCAGTCACATAGCTTATGATGGACTTGGTGTAACTATTTTCCTTACGGTACAATTCACTCTTCATCTTACACTCCTTAATTTCTGCATCTGGAGCTCCGTCATTTAATGCGATGACGATGAGATTTAGTTTTCATGAGTGACAAATCCTCTCTTTAGTCCTTTCTTTATTATTTTTTTGCTCTATTTATGTTATTTTTCAACAACTCCATGACAACTCTTAGCTATACTAAGATACCAATGCCATGACAACTTATATCTTTTCTTAACTTAAATTGGCATTTATATAATTAATTTATAGCTTCAAAAGAAATAAAGACCACATTTATACAAGCATGGGACCTTTTACCATAAACATGGGAAACTTAAAACCTCCTTAAAACTACAGTACAGGTACATATTGGCACAAAACTTTGACATTATTTGGAATAATCCTTGATCAACAGGCTTGCCAACTTTGATTCTCTTTCAATTAAACCAAAAGAAGTTGTCGTAAAATGTTTTTCTATTCATCAGGTGGCCATATGCAATCAAAGTTTGGACCTTTGTTCAGATCTTCATTATTGTATTAACAAACAAGTAATGATAAAATTTTGTGGATGGATTTTTATTGATTTGTGGTTTGCAGAAGTTACTACCCAGCAAAGCAGTGAGTGGCATTGTAGCATTTGTTATTTATTGTATGTTGGAATGGCAGGCTTGGACCTGTAGGAGATTACGGCAACACTTTAGTCAAAAACACTGACTTCGGCTGTGTTTTCCTGTCTTCCAAAGCTTTGTCTAAACAAACAAATAAAAATTAGTATCAAATCCATCCTAAAACTTATTATTTTAGTATTAGTTGCTCACCAAAATGCTTGATTTGGCTAAGCAGAAAGCATGCCAATGCAAGGGCAAACATTAAATTGCTACGAATTCACTTGGAACTGCCTCGATATCATGTTTGTCCTGTAAATCTCATCATTCCCCTCTCCTACAGCTGTATTTTTATAAGTGTAACCTGACTTCTACTCTAAGTTGCACTTGACTCTGTTGAAGAGTGACTGAGCTTATGTTTAGAGTCAAGTAGATCCTGTGAGCTTGAAAGATAATTCTAATTCTGACACTAGAATTTCGAGTTGGGGAAGTACCGAACTACGTCAATTTATATTCTGGATTTTCCTTATGAAGTGAGCAGTATATAGTATTCATTAGTTTATGGTAATAGGTAGATTGCTTGGATATAAATGACACATTTTTCTGTTGATTTACCTTTTAATTTTTAATTTCATATTAACATCACACTGACCTATTATTTCCCAACATTTTTTACTTATAATCTCTGGCATGTTTGAGAGGTTTTGGTTGAAAATTAATTACTGTCTATACCTGTATATTAGACCTGTTGTTCACCAATTTCTTAGAGAAAACATTAAAAATTTTCATGAGTTTCAATTATAGTTCAATCCTACATTTCTATACTTGAGGATCCTATATTTCCATGATGTTCAAAATTTTTTAATTTGATATCTCAAAGATCATTTACATATATGATAATACATGAAACAATCTTAGTTTTCACATATTTTGGTATTCCATTAACTTTAGAGGGGTTTTTAGCATTAAAAATCCACATTTGTAACGGTGAGTCTGGTTTTTAAAAGATTCAAATTATTCATGTCAAGTTCAACCCTCATTTTATTGTCCAGTAATGAGATTTAAAAAAAAGAATTATAGAGTAAAATATAGGGTAGGAGAGCATAAGATGGAACAAGAAAGAAAACTTTACTCAGTTATGTATTATCTTAGAAGAAATGGATGTAGTGGCAGGGTTTTTAGAAGAAGAATTGACTTTGAAAATAATGTAAGTTGGTAATTATGAGTATGTGAATGTTACTTCAGTAGGCTTACTTAAAATGAAATACTAAATTATAACCCAGTGTTTAGCTGTAACTTAGTTTAATAAATTAATTTTAATGTTGAGTTCATGATAGCCCAGAAGATAGAATGTTTGGCTACTGAATGGGGGACATGAGTTCAAGTACCCATGAGACCTATGGGCACCTTTAACTAAATGCAAACTGAGTGAATTTCTGGGTACCAGATTTTATTTTGAAATACTAGTCAGCATAAGGAAAGAAACTGTTCTTCCCTCCAGTCTTGATGTGTGAATTTTCTCATGCTAATGGGCTAAGTAATAGGTGGGTTCAATGTTCATATGTCAAAAACCTTAGGGTGGAGTACTATGGTTTTTAATATAACTTTTGCTGTAATTAGCCAAAATAGCATAGACAATGGAATCACACCTCATATTAGCTATCATTATAGAAGTTATGTTAAGCCATCACTTTTAAGAAAGAATACTATTTGGTGTTTATGAATAATTCTTTCATTTATTTGTGTTTAATTATGTATGTAGTTCAGATAGTTGTTAATATTTTATTAATAGTTTCTAATCTATGATTTCAATTTCATAACATGCAATGAGTGGCATGATGGTAGTAGGTATCAAAGTATCAACTTACGATGGTATTATGTACTTGGCTAACAGTAGTGGTGATGTTCATTAGTAGATCATGTATAATTTTTAATCATCCATGTAGAAAGTAGTATTTCATTCCAGAGGTACTTAATAATTATAACTAAAAGTGGACAGTAAACATTTTTAGAACCTTTCTTGCTAGAAGCCTTTTATTCTAGGTCACTTTCATGTAAATCTTTTTTAAGGCTTCTTCTAATTCTCTTTTTTTCCTGTTTTAACTAATGTTATACTGCCATCAATTTGAAAAGTGATTTTTATCAAGAAAGAACTGCATAGAACTGAATTTCATATTATTTTATATAGAGCAAAAATTATGACATAAGTATT
Organism: Rhinocypha anisoptera; assembly: GCA_011762765.2. Taxonomy (NCBI): domain Eukaryota; kingdom Metazoa; phylum Arthropoda; class Insecta; order Odonata; family Chlorocyphidae; genus Rhinocypha; species Rhinocypha anisoptera. Next base: position 765,116 of record WURS02000011.1, on the reverse strand, counting down.
TCTAACAAGCAGTATAAATGTGAGTTCTTGGATATTGTACATATTTTCCTTATTATTAAGTTTTATGTATTTTAAATGCATCCATCCCTTGTAGTCAAGAAACTCTGGTGAAATTTTCATTTTTGCTTTGTTACTTGAAAGTCGTATGAAACTCTAAATTCCTTTAAAAAATCTGTACCTGCAATAATTATTAGAATTACAGGAATCACCTCTCTCTAGTTAAATTTATATTTATTATTTCTTATCCCGAGGAACTCAAATAGAAGATTTATTGGCATACTGAATATGGCATAGGTTTTTCTTCTGCCTCAATGTGTCTGATCTCAATGAAGTACCAACAATAGAAATTTGCTTCTAGCCATTTCAGTTTTATAGATTTCACTAATGTTAATTAAAAGAATCCACAATGGGTTTTAAAAAGATATATCTTTACATGAAGCCTGATAAATTTTGACTGAGTATTTAAAAAACTTTAATTCTGCATAAATCTCCCAGGTAGATTGTGACATTGTTTTTCTCACCTTGTCATTAAATCATAACATTTCACTTTTTCAATTTAAGGAATGTGAATGCTTTAAAATTCAAAACTGTCTTTGACAGTCATAATTATTATTTCATAGGCTGCTTTCTTATGCGCATAGTTATATACTCTTACTACCAGCCCATTTTGTGTGGGTTGTGCAAAGACTGCCAAGGGTATTTTCAGAAAGATTGCAAGATTTCAGACTTTGAATTATTGCTATTACTTAATTTTATTTAGTACACCTAGATTTTTTCCCAATGCTGTAGATATATTCAGGGCTTGGAATAATCGGAGAATTATCATGGTTGATTTTATTTTTCATAAAGGAAAAAATAAACAAATTAATAACTACGAGGGTCATCCAAAAAATAAGTTCCTATTTTTTGATTGAGTTTTTATTGAAAAAAATTTAAACTTACAGGAAATGTTCTTGACAATATGCATTATTTTTCCACATAATCTCTGGCTACTTCAATGCACTTTGTGTACCGAGAATTAAGCTTTGAAATCCCCTCCTCATAAAAGCTTCCTGCCACCTCCTTGGTCCAGTTTGTGACTGCTTCTTTCACTTCCTTGTCACTTGTGAAGCGTTCTCCGGCTAATCCCTCCTTCATTGTGGTGAACAGATGAAAGTCTGAAGGGGCCAAGTCGGGACTGTAAGGTGGATGTGTCAGAACATCCTAACCGAACAGATCCAAAAGTTCAGTAGTGGAACAAGCGATGTGAGGCTGTATGTTGTCTTGGAGAAAGTTAACATTCCTCTTCCCTTGTTCTGGATGGCCTGACAAAGCTTCTTCAGGGTCTCACAATACCGGGAGGCATTAATTGTTTCTCCTTGAGGCAAAAAGTCAATCAGGAGAATTCCTTTTTGGTCCAAGAAAACAGAGCCCATGATCTTCCTGATGGACGCGACAACTTTGAATTTTTCGCACTTGGGGGAGGTGGTGTGTTTCCACTGCATGGATTGCTTTTTGTTCTCTGGGGTATAGTGTGACACCCAGGTTTCATCTCCAGTGACTATGGACTTGAGGAAAGCTTCCCCTTCAATTCTGTAGTGACCCAAAAATACATGAGCTGCAGTGTCTTGTCGTGGCTTGTGTTCGGGCATCGGCTCTCTCAGAACCCTTCGGGCTCAAACTTTTTGAAAAATCGAGTGTTTATGAGATGATCTCATGAATGATGGATCGTAAAACACTCATGAAGTTCATCCATGGTGGAACAGCGGCCTTCACAAACAGAATTGTCAACTTTTGCCACAAGTTCGTTCGTGACAAGTGAGGGTCTGCCTCTTCCCACCTTAAATTCACGAACCTACCATTGACTCTGTCATTGTACACTCTCCATACACAGAAACAAGCTGTTGATGAACTTCAACTGATTTGAAACCATGGGTATGAAGAAATTGAATCACTCCGTGCACAACAACCTGAGATGGAACAGGCACCGAGGTTTTGGGACACGATGTTGAGGGCTCCATTTCGACGACTTGTTGTGACCGTGTTTTTAAGGGTACTGCGGCCCTTCACCTCTTATTCTATTCAGAAGGTTCTCCTATTTCATAAAATGATGCTAGATTTGGCTAAAAAAACCCTAGTGACATACAGACCAAAATGGAACTTATTTTCTTGATGACCCTCGTATATATGTAAAAAACTCAAAATTCTATGTTTGTTTCACGTTATGATAAAAAAATATTATTTATTATTGATAAAGTTTAGTTTTATTTATAATGCTAAGTTTTCTTGATGATCAATCAATTATTGCAAGAGATATAAAATATTTGATAGGACTATACACTCACACTCTCATCTGCTGATGCACACATTCTTATGGATGCATCCACTGTGAAGGCCTTTATTGCATGTACCACACACAGTCCATGATATTTTTCTTAATCCTTTTCCCTTTTTCCCCTCTTACATTGCACACACCTTCCCTTTTTTATTTGGTATTTTTATAATTATTTTGAAACCAAATATCACAGATGATGCAAGTTGCCTAACTTTGATTTGAATTTCTAATGTTGCTTGGACAGAGGCCTTTTTTCAGATGTCAAATTTTCCTTATATAGCATATAGAAATTTAGTACTATACCATATAGGAATTCAGTACCAAGTAAAAATATTGAAACTCATCTTTTTCCACTATTTTACTGTATGTCTCTCACCAATATAGGTGTAGAGCATCATGCATGACTTCTCCATTCCTCCCATATAATCATTGTAGGATTGAACAATGGAAGGCTTCAGAAGGAACATTTTCTAAATTCTTTCAAAATGAAAAACTATATAGTGCAAATTGTCGAATCTACTTGTCCAACACTAAATGACATGTAGAAAGAGCGGCACATAGTTCAGGAAAATTTATATACTTGAATTCATAAAACGTAACTATTTTTCCAATGAGACTTCTGTAAGAATTGAACTTCACAGGTTTTGCACCAATTCTTAGTCAAATTCTATGGCAGGACAGGTCAATTAGATAAATAATAGGGCAAAATACGATAAACAGCAAGTTTACTACTATAAACAAGGAAAATTTGTGAAAATATGAAAGATAAAAAAACACAGAAAAGTGCATATTTTATTATAATGTGATGTTGTAAGATGTATTATTTGTCAACAGTTACTTACTCAATATTGGAAAAATATTTCCTAATCTTTCTGGAAACTGTGGCAGTAAAATAAAAACTAAGAGACAGCAAATACAGTCTATCACGAGCTCTGACCAGCACAAAAGATAGTATGATAGTGGTCTGAGGGTAGCACAAATAAATGAGACAGAAGCCCTTGAATAGGCTGAAAATGAATTTGCAAAAGTAATAAAGAAAGTCTGACCAAAAGAGAATATTTGGTAATCTTGCTGGATATTGACACTCTAAAATAAATACTAAGAACCACAGAAAAAGTAGTCCAGTGTGAGCTCTGACCAGCATGAAAGATGATACTGGGCAGTATGATACTGGCCTGAAAAACACAAGGTAAGCATAATGTAATCAAGGGACATATATCATAAGGATAAGTTGAAATCATCTTAATAAACAGCATAGATAAGTAGATAGATAGAAGCATAGATAGATAGATAGTTAGAAGCACAAGCTGATAAATGAGACTAGGGTCGTTGAATATGCCGCATATCATGAAGCAAAAAAATATAAATATGTCAGACCGATAAATCGACCCATGCCAGTTTTTGCACAACCAACGTAGGTCTGCTCTCAGTAAAAGGGTTAATCTTAAGTAAAAGTATATTCCAAAAAAGGTCATTATTTCACTCCACATAGAGTATTAACAATTTCCTTATCTCTAGAACAATGTACATACAGAACACCTTTGTCTATATAGGATACAGGATAGTAGAAAACTATTTTATTAGTCATTTCAATAGAAATTGAGAAATGCATCTTATTCAGTAGTTGTGTTGGTAGCATTGCAAATTGACTTTTATAGAATTTCAATGATTTTTTGACACTCTTTTGTTGGGAAAGACTAAACTATTGGCATTTACCCAATAAAAAGGGAATCAACCTTGACTTCTTAGCACACATATTATATTCTTCGTCTCAATATTGTTAGCTCAAAGGTCATCTTCATTTAGTGCATATTTATTACCTTTAATTTCAATAAGAAATCCAACCTCCATGTCCCAGCAACTCTCAAAGAACATAAGTAACCTCTACCACCTGGCTAAAATGTTTGTGAATGAAATAGTACTCACAAGCTAAACCATTTCTACATAATGCAAAAGTTGGTTCTCCTCTTAGGGAGTTTGCTGCATTCTGTCAGCCAACTAAAAAGTTGGCTGACAGAATACAGCATACAAGTATTCACTCTTTTTTTAGTGATATAATGTAATAAGCTTGCTATGTTTTTACATGTATAGGGTCATATTCTAATTTAATATTTTCATAATTGCAGACATTATGTATTGCTGTATTATGATAAAATGCTGCACACCATATAGGATACATATTACATGCATGGTCATTACTTTTGTCTGCCATGGTATATCTTGCAGAAATAGAATCTTGCTGGCTTCAGATGAAAGTGAGGCAAAATTACAAACATGCTTCTTAAAAAAATCCCAAAGTAAATATGTTTTTACATTTTCTCCAATAATTATTGAAAATCTCTCCCAAAGTAAAAGATTTGTGATGATGATTGCCATAACATGATGTACACATTCTTAAATTTTAAATTCATTACTTTTATTTATGCATGCTGATGATCCTCAATATATTTCTACTATAGTAAATATTCTAAAATTCATAGTAAGAAGCAAGCCTTATACATGCATTGCATTTTTTCTCTAATATCTTCAATGTCTTCCTACCTCTAACAAAATAAATATTGAGTGGTGAAACAATACTTATAAATAAATTTTTTAAGTCCATCTATTACTATATCACAAAATTTCACTGAAACAACAATAGACAACATTTATATACTTAATATTTGAGCTTTTTGAAAACACGCCTGGAGTTTTTTTATGGAATGGTTTGAGTAAAACTAAAGAGCATTGGCTTGACTTTTATTTCCATTTTGTCCTACCAGAGAACTCACTGATTGAGCCTTCCCCTGCACCTGCAGTTTTTTCAGGTCAGTTACATGTTATTTTCAGTTCATTTTTTATTGTTTCCATTTTGAATACTCATACAAATACTTTTAACTGTTTTTATTTTTAAACCTTGATTACAAACAAACACTAAACTGTTCAAATAGCAATATTTTATTTTCCAATGAATAATCTCATTTTAATTTCCATGCAAGTTGCAGTAGTGCATAGGAGCTCAAAAAAATTGGACATGGTATGAAAACATATTTACCATATTCGTGAAATGTCTCATTAATACAGATTCTTATATTTGCTTATGGAGTTCATTTATTACTATATGATTTGAATATAATTTGAATATGCTAAAAGCAAATCCATGGGAAGGCCTTATGACATTTCATTTTTTTTACTTCATGAAGGTATTTCCTGGTTCAGTTCTAGAATGAAAAATTATTAAAATGAAAGTTGCTGAGAAATATTCAACCATTGTCTCATCAAGCCAACGTATCTGTAAATATGCTATTCAAATTAAAAAATGTATGATCATATTTAGGGAAATATTGGGTCTAGTTTCGAATACTGATATTAAGGAATTCCTTTTAGTTGTCAATGATATTTTCTGTTAGTACATATTAATACAATGAAACCAAGATAATTCATTATCTATAGATAATGCATAGGATTTCACCCAGATTAGAGTTCTATCTATAAATAATAATAATATATTTATTGTTAATTAAGTAAAGTACAGTACAAATTACCTTGCCAAGTAGGGAACAACAAGAATATATTATATGATTCATATCAAAATACAATGCAATTGTTGAACAATTCAAAATTCTTCAATATATTATTATGGTTATGATGCCAGCCACATGTACGGAACAGATTTTAATTTTGCAAAGGTGCTTCCACTTGCTGATGCTGGTTAATGGTTGTATATTTTAATATCCATGATTGAGATTGAGTGTTGAGATTTTGAAAGCCTACATTTCTTAACAGAGAGAATATTTTGTCCTCATGTTATCATCATGTGAATCAGATCTTGTCTCAAAAAAATTGAGATATGATAACCTATATTATATACAAACTATATAAAGTCAATATTTTGAGTTTTACAAATAGTGGTCTGCAATTCTATCAGGTAGGAGGCTGGGTTATTATTTTCAAGGCCTTTTTTGTGGAATAAAAATAGTTTTCTCATCAGAGCCAATGTCCCTATATTTCAAGACCATAGTTGAGGTGATGATGATAGAGGGCTATATGAGGGTATATAGGTTTTAAGTGTCTGGATGGAATTGGCATAGCTAACTTTTGCAGGGTATACAGGAATTTTGAGAGCTTTACTAACTCAGTAATATGAAAAGTCCAGCTGAGTTTTGAGTCGAGGTGAAAACCTAGTAATTTAGTGGCAGAGCAGTACCCTTCTAATGTAGGGGTATCATTCTGCCACGTCATCCTTGAAACTTGGAATTTGAATAAGTTTCCTAATTTTACTTCAGGCTGAAAGTGTTGTCACTGCATTGTATTGCAATTATACAAGTTTAAATTTTATCAATATGTCTTGTAGTTCATGTCTCTCTTGGTAATTTAACTAGATTCATTCTGTTTTTCATAGACTTCATATTACTCTTTCATTACTATTGCTTCTTGACAGTGATAAATGTCAGAAAGTGTTGTATTTACTGGATTAGAAAAAAATCAGTATAAATAGCACAGATACCATAATGAGCCACATCAACATGTAATATTTCTAGTTTTCCACCCTGTAAAATTTTTTACCTTGGAAAGAAATAATTTCTTTGTGGTTGCTACCATTGACTCTTCAGGCACTTCTTTGGCCATTCTATATGTATACTTAATAGGTATTTGCATAGTCTCTTCGAATTTAGGTAATATAGTTCCCTAGTCCATTTTGTAAAATAGGTCACTTTTCTCCATGCACTTTACATTTTATTGCATTAATATTGTCTTTTAACCCTTTCCCATTTAAAGTGAAAAATTGAAACACTAAATGCAGAATTATGCAACCATCTGAAGCATCACGATGCTTCAGATGTGGTAACAGTAGAGGTCAAGCTATTGTTTTTTGGTCACTCAGGAAACATTTATTTACAACCTTGTGTTTTTCTTCAAATGAAGAAATATCCGTCTCCGTTATTCTTCCTATTAAGAGAAAAAAAACTTTGAATCAATTTTTGAGTGAATGAATTTAGATTGTGGCAAACTATTAAAACAAAAGAATGAGAGCTATAAGCCTGGTAAATCCCCATCACCCATGCCATGCATAGTTTCTGTTCTGTGATGGATGCAGGATTTTAAAAATATATCTATGTGCTGACTTCAAAAATGTTTAGATGAGGAGAAAATTTTTTTCCAGAAACTCAAATGGGGGAATCATAAAGTCATAATCTTATTCTAACATCTGTTTAGAAGAATTTTTGATTGAGCAGATAGATCATCAGACTATATCAGATCATCACCATATAACAATCAATTTGACAGACTTGAGAATGGTACCAATAACATATAAAAGTATTAAAAAGTAACAGTGGAGGATAAGAACCTTGTGGTACACCAGATGTAACATCAAATTCAAAAGATATGGAAGTCTTAATCCCCTCATTTAGCTTCCTTCTTAAAATTCCTTCAATTCTTTTACACTCTTCCTTGTAAGTATACATTTTAAATATTCTTTAAATTATAAGTAGGTAGGTAATAGTAGATGTACTGAAAGTTTCTTGAGTCATCTCAATTTTTTTCTAAAAATTGAAATGTTTTAGTGGAATATACTAATTCAGTAAAAACTTCCTTTGTGATGGCCACAAACCTCATTGTAGCAATTGTTGTCCATACTTAATTTGCAGGGCACTGTTCCCTTCTTTTCTGTTCTCAAAGCCCACATCTCTATATTCAATGGTGAACTTATCAGTTATGACTTTCATGAGTAGAAATTCTCTTTCAACTACTAGGTGCTAATAGAACTTATAAAGGCTTTCAATCTCTTGCTATACTACATTATCTTTCTTTAGGAAAATCTTTTGCATGAAATCAATTATAATTTATCCCTTAACTTATGTAGTTTTTTATTTTTAATTGGAATTGCATTATTAAATTAGTAGTGTCAGGAAAATGTTTCATTTTGTAAAAAAAATTACATTTTGTAAATATGACACTTTATTACACTTCACTTTGGTCCTTATTACCAGTAAATTGATAGGGCACTGTAGTTCTAAGCTAAGAGCATAGTACATTCCACAGTCTTAATTCAGTAGAGGATGGTATGAAGCATGTGTCAGATATCCTTTTATTGTTTTTTTCATGTTAACTCTTAGGCATTTGTTACTCTGTTACTGCTATCACATTCTTTACTTCTATTACATATTTCCATGTCCACCCAAAGCAAGGGGTGAACCAATAAGATGTATCTGGTATAATCAGTCCTTAAAGGCAAAATATTTTATAATTCTGGAGTGCACCAAAACATGTCGGAATAAAGAAAAAGTTTTTTTTAAGTGGAAATTGCAAATTTTGTAACTTATTTCTTAGATTATGGGTCGTTTCCACCACATCTCACCTGACTCTATAACGTTGTGTCGATAACTTTTCTCTGTACGAATTTCTTTAACGTATGAGTTTACCTGATCACGTGGCCGTCCTTTTGCAGCCACTTTGATATCTTTAGATTCACTGCGATGGATTAAAGATTATTAAATCAATACACTTTGTGAAAATCTTTCTAGAAGCTCGATGTTGCATAATGTGTTATTACGTTTTATGTGCACAATATGCATAAAAAAAGAAGATTTAATTGATTTTCATGTTATTTGTGAGGAAACATTTCATGGATCTACTTTGAAGCTCCTTAGAAAACATCTTTTTCGTTTCATAGAGGAGTCAGTCATGCGTGAAAGTATGTTGATAATTTAGAAGGAGAAGAGCTCCCGTTTGGACCTTGCATATTGTGACGGCGTTT
>WURS02000011.1:744232-755963 GCA_011762765.2 Rhinocypha anisoptera | reverse complement strand
AGGGAGGAGTGGATGGGAAAAAGGTGGTCGTTTGTGATGGCTTCTTTCTTCCTTACGGCCGATAAGATCAGATGATATTCCCATATGTTCATTCTCATCCCCTTCGTCTCCCTGTGAATCATCTCAGGTATGAAATTCACCAGGTGTTCTTCTACTAGGAAGTGAGCTGCGATCTGCGACTTCCCCTCCTCCTTTTTGTAGTCCCTCTTGTGTTCTGCTTCTCAAACCCTCAGTCTCTGTCCCATCTGTCCTCTATACCCTGCATCACAGTCTACGCACGGAAGCCTATAGTTGCCTCTCTGGTTCAAATTGTTCACGGTTCTTTGACTTTAGGGAGCAGGAATTTTAGGATTTTGGGATTATGGAGTGTCCCAGTTTTATGTCGAGTTGTTTCAGAGAATTGCTTACTCTTTATAAGGAGGTCCTTCCAATGTAGTTGATCTTCCACCAGCTGTGTTCTATTGTGGGTTCTAAAAATGAGATTTGTCTGATTATTGATGCTTTCTGTTTCTTGGCAATCAACATGTCAATTAGGTTCACTGTGTAACCATTGGCCAAGGCTATGGATTTTATAATGGAGATTTCTTTCCAGTACTCTTCTTTTGTGAATGGGATGTAGATGAGTCTGTGGATCAAACTCCGGAAGGCTGCTAGCTTTTGGCTGAGGGTATTCTATGAATTGGTATAAATAACATGGTCAGTACATGTAGGTATGCGATAAATGCCAACCCTGTGTTGTCAATTCTGAATAGAGAATTTCCTTGGCTTATGCATCTCTATTCAGAATGGGCAAGCTGCATAACTCAAGGAAATTCTCTATTCAGAATGGGAAACAATTCAATCCTGCCTCCTCCAATGCCTCCCCCCACACCAACGGTTGACTATATATATTCTTGCAAATTTCTGTTAACTTTGTCCAAGGATGTTACACAGTGTAGTGAAACATGGTGACCAATTGAATAAACATATGTGGATTTGCAAAGTTTTCTTTCTATAACCTAAATTTGGAGGAGACCCTGTGTGAACCTCCCATCTCTTTGTTAAGAAGTTGCTAGCTCCATTTCCCCTCCTGTTGCACTAGTGAAATATAGCACCTGTCCATAATATTGGCAGAAGTGTCTTTGATGTACCTCACTAACAGCATGCTGCTATCAAATTCCTCCTTTATGGGGGTGAAAGTATTGGAAATATCTATAAGAGTTTTTTTAAGATAAAAATAAACATTTAATAATACCAGTTTTAGTAATAAAAGTCATTTATATGAACCAAATAACAATCATAGGTAGCAGCTAGTACACAGCTGTTGCTATTAAGAGTAGGTATACTACTAGTCTATAGAGGTACCACATCATTGATGACCTTGGGTATTCCAAAGTCTGTGCATAATGAATCCCCAAAGAGCATATGACCAGGGCTAAGACTGGAACCAAATGGGAAAACACATGATTCCAGAATACTGAAGAAAAACTAAATAAACAGAAGGAGACAACTGAAAAAAAGTCAGTAGTCCTGATGGTTGTAACAATATGAGACCTCAGTTATGAAGTTGAATTTTTCTTACTTTCAGGGAAATAAATTGTAGTACATTATTTTTTTAAATGTTCCTAATGAGTTTGTTGAATCCTCGTATGCCTGCAAAATGGAATTTTCTAAGTTTTAACTGCAAGCACATAAGGATGCAACTGGCCCACATATCAGGGATTTTGAATCCTTTAGGAAGCAATGGAAAGAGAAAGAAAGGATGTGTAAATGTTTCTCTTTCTGCATCATCTGTTTGACTTCATTCCTATATAGGAGCTAGTCTTTTACTCTCCAATCAGTGATATTTCATGAGTATTATGCTGTAATAAATGATATCCCTCCTAGCATACAACAGGTCAAAGAGGATCCTTCCTTAGTAGAAAAAATCAATGAATTATGTAGAAGGTATATTGGGGGGGGGGGGGCAAATTTTTGAGTAATTGAATACTATTTGGATAGAACAAAAGGGAAGGGAGATTCCAAAGAAATCAGTTATAGAGGCAGAGAGTATGATAAAACCAGTCTATGATCTACAAAGACTTAATTTTTCCCTTAGGAACATATTTATCAGGTGAGTCACCAATCAGGAAACAATGTAATAGAAAATTATTTTTGGAACTATCAACTATTCACTGAATTTTTGATACTGCTACAGTGAATTACTTAATTTATAAAAATATGGTACACTTCAACTGCTGTAAAAATAGTTCTATGCTACTTTTTAGCTAGCTGCTACCTATGACTGGTATTTGGTTCATATAAATGGCTTGTATTACCTGTACTGGTATTATTGACTATTTATTTTCTTCTTTAATCTTTTTCCATTATGTGTTACATAAATTCATTTTACATGAGTGAATACTTGGTGGTTCAAAATTGATGAAAGTGATTATTTAATGAAAAATATTTAATATAATTCAGCAGTTACAATGATTTTTTATCCTTCTACTTTGTTGTCTCACTGTAGAACCAGAGGTGAGGGACTTGGGAATGACAGCTGCTAGCTCTGGAGGTTCAGCTAATCGAGGTGTTGCAGCAGCAGTTGTCATTAAGCCACCAGCTGAATATATTGCTGCACTAGTGATTATATCTTTGATGGTATGGACCTAAATTGAGTCTTACAGGTAAGATATTAATTTTTTTATGCTGCCAACTAGTACAAGTTTGATGAAGGTGCTACACATCAGATAAAAACAAGACAAGTGTTTTATATATATGACATTATTTTAGCTTCTTACATGTCTTCTAATGTACTATGTTTGTACTACTGCCTATTGATGGAACCATAAGTTTTTGATTCACTCATTACCAATTTTTACCTAACCTAGAACTGAACCAACAATCTTTAAGTTAGATACTGGTTATAAAAATTACCAAACTATACCTAATTGGCAGATTGATCATTCACAATTATCATTGAGCAATAAATGATTAGGAATATATTGACTACTTATTTATTTTCTCTATATCTAAAAAGCTATCTGCTATCTTTATATTATAAAGAAAGCAGATTCTCATTTTCTTATTCCAGAGAAAAGAAGACTCCTACTTTTTTATAAATTTTTAATAGAGTCAATATATTTCACTTTGTTATGCAAAGACATTTGAAATTTAGAAAACTAATTAGAGTTAGTCAAGGAGATAGAAATGGTCTAGTGCAATTATTGATTTATTTATTGAATATACTCTTGACATTATTTTGATTAGTGAAACTTATGTTAGCATTATGTTTAAAAAAATTGAAAGTATCAGATTTTAGGTACATACCACATTTCCCTGGTCAAACAAAACTTCTTTCATCTTACCTATTCTATGATCAATATCCTATAATATAGTTTGTGATTTTGAAGTGTTCAAACACATACCATTTCCTTATATTTTTGACAATAAAATACAGTGACTATTAACCTTTTCCAAATTCTACCCCAAAATATCAATTTGTCTTATGAGCATCCTATGGGCTAGGAAATATGGCATTGAAAAATTATTTCCCAAATTTATGATTCGCTGTAATTTTTAAACTCACAGATAACAAAATACTGCCACTCTGTGGAAAAAAGAGAGATGCATTCACTAGCCATGTCAGTATGAGACCATTTGAGGGGTGGACAAAAAAACAAACATTGAATGAATTAGCCATGAAAGTGACCTTATGACTGCTTGTTTTTTATTAACCTCCTAACTATTATAGGACTAATACTGAAACTGTGGTCATATGACATGATGATATGAATGACGTGATGTTGATGTCAGATTACTTGGAAATTCACTAAGAAATGAAGTATAATACCTAATTATCTGCAATTATTTTATAACAATAAGAATTTTATTAGATCATCTCCATTTGCAGTTAGTTCTCTGTGACTTACTTATTACCTAAGTCCCTAAGTCTTCTGTTAATTCAGCTTCTTCCAGTACATCTCTGCCTCAAGTACTAATCTCAAAACTTTTCAAAAAGGCAAGATTCAGAGCTGGTATGTTATATAAATTAAGAAAGTAAATGTAATAAAATAAATAGTAAATAAAATGAAAATTTTAAACATTTTATCTTGGGTTCAACGTTAGAGAATACAGTAGTTCTGCTATTTCTAAATTCATATTAGTTTATTGAGTATAATCATTAACTCTATTTATTTAAAGAGTATTAACTCTAAAGAGTTGTAAACCGTCACATTTTTCAATTTATATTATGGTGACCTCCAAATGTGTCCATTTTGATGGTTTCTAGTTTCTATTATATATTTTTTACTATGCTAATATAGTTTTGCTGAGCATATATAATTTTTAAATGTCATTCTACCTGATCTGGTGTGAAAGGGTTATAGAAGAAACTTGTAAGTTTTTATCCTCCATCTGGGGATGGTCTTTTAAACATAATATGTCTACATGTCTGTCATCAATATACCTCTACCCTCTAGGGCTCAGTGGTTGTTTCAGCATTCAAGATCAGGATGGTAGAATCTTTTCCCATGTGCCTTCTTCAATGCAAGTGAAGATAGTAGTTTTTTCTTAACTACTCTAAAGGCATAAATATTCCTTTTCACTTTCTGTTATGTGCTATCATGTAGTAGTAAATGTCCTTCTTGAAAAAGTTAAACTCTCTGTCACTTGTCTGTGTTAAAATTTTGCTACTAAATGCACTTTATTTGTCTTGCTCTAAAAATTGTTTTTGAATCAATGGCCAAGAATTAGAGTTAATTCCCAAAAATATCATCTTTTGCATCACATATAAAATATTTTCTCTGAATTTGGTATATCAATGCACCTATAATAAGTAAATAGAGATGGTAACTGAAAGGATATATCATCAGGTGAATCATCAGGTCAAACCATAGTGATCCCCCCAGACACTTCTAGCTATCTTATCTTATCTTAACCCAAACTGAGTGATATTTTGGGTACCAGATGTGTCACAGTAAGGACCTTGCCCCATCTATCCTGATGTTCGACCTTTCAAATGCTGCCAGGCTTAGAGTTAATAATACCATATCTCATCTCTTAGGTTTGGTGAGCTCTACAATCACAAATGAAACTAATAATCAGGGAAAAAATTGTGCAATTGCTATTTCAGCTTAATTTTTAAAGATGCATATTTTGAAATGAGCATATGTTATTTTCAATGTGTTGGAAATAAAACTGTCAATATTAAAAGCATTTAATCAATGCTTGAGAGCTGGGCAGTTGTAACTATGACAAATTAATCTTTACAGTTGATTGGAATGCACATATCTTACAGTAATTAAATAGAATAATTTTCCACAAGTGCTGATTTGATAATGTGTCAATTGTTAATCAACATGTAATATTGGAAACTGTGAATAATTTAATGACAAACTTTTTCCCCCAGGGCCATACTGAGTGAAATTAAAACTGGCAGGAAGGATTGGAAGAGATATTTCATCCCTGAGATTTATGTGGGTGATTTGATCAAAACATGGGCATGAAGCTTTGATGGCAAGGATATTTTCTTATTAAGTATCTGATGAGAAATTAATTTATATAAAATGGCATTTGCAAGTGTGAGTGAGATTTCTCAGATAGTATGGTTGAAGAATATGTGAGTGAGTACCTGCGGATTTGCTTTTGTGAAAGTGAGAAGCAAAAAAAGTGACAATGCATCAAATATCTACCTTTCATTTAAGCCAGTGAAGAGGATATTTCATTGGTAGTAGGACATGGCCAGTGTGAATGATGCTATGTGCAATTTTTAAAAGAAGAATTAAATAATTGGCTGCTTTCATCTGGAAAAAATCTGAATGGTTGTGAAACATGAATTGCTCTTAGCAGAGTCACAACAAGCAGTGGTCTGTGAGTCTGTTTTCTTATGTAAGTAAAACGCTGTTGTTGTTGTCTGTCCGTGTTTTGCAATGAATGTCTGAGAGAGGATATAGGAGTAGGCATGTTCAGGTGTGAATGTGAGACTATATACAATGTATATTTCATAAAATTACAAAAATAAATACAGCTATTGGAATCCAAACTCACATGGGGCCAAAATGTAATGACTGCAAGTGTCAAGTGTGGATTCGTCCTAAAAACTGTTTTTCATGATTTTGTTCATGGCCAAGTTTGCAATATCTGAACATTTTTTATTGTTTTAATGGAAGATTGTTTCTGCAATCCATTAACTGGTTTTTCATTCTGCTATTGTTTCATGATATATCTGAATGTATTACCTATATGTATATTTCAAGAAGTTTTCCACAGTTTAATATGAATGGCAGTATTTCAAGGCATATAATCCACTGAAATGTTGTATTTTTGTCATAGAATGATGCCATTATTCACAACTGGCAAAAATAATTTTTTATAATCTTCTCTCATTATTTCCAGTCTTCAGTCACTCAAACCCTAACTTTACCTCAATGATTGCAAATCAGGCAGCATTTCTAAATATTTCATTTTGATGAATTATTAATCTAAAGAAATTGCCTGTTTTTGCTTAACCATGTAGTTGTCATGAATACCATAAACTTTCAATTGTAAAGGTAATTGTTTTAAACTGAAAATAGGAATTAATTTATATTGGAAAGGTAGATGTACCCAATTTTGATGTTTACTTCCTGGAATGAAAATGTAAGTTCAGAAGCTTTGAAAAAGGTACCCTATGAATGTAGGTAGTGCATATCTTCTTTTAGTTGAACTGTGGTGTGATTTCAAACTGAGCAAAAGTTGTCCACTAATAATAGATAACTGTTCCATGCAAAATGAATTGTATGAAAATTACAGACATTAAGCATTTCATTAAAAAACTGGATTTCAAATTTTGAAGTCATAATTCAATTTACCAAATAGCAAAGTTTGCTGTTAGCACAACTTTGCCCTGTGGAATCTAGTAACATTGATGTGTAACCTCTTGAAACACAAGAATCAATGGAGTCATTAGGCAGAGATATCCTATGGTGTCATATTTTGAAAGGTGCTTTTCTTAAGTGCAAAAGCTATTCAGTGTTCTGTGACCCCTTGCTTTCGTCTGGTTTCTTTTTTGTGCCTAAGTACCTTGTGTAAAATCTCACAACTTTACCCACATAGTTTGAGAAAATCTGTCTTATAAGAATCAACTTCCACAGTTCAACTGAATTTAAGTGTTTCTAATCTTAATAGCACAGTTAATCCTTTTGGTTGTTATTGATGCTGCCCGCAGTAACCAATGCATCTCTCCAATTTTTGAAATACTTATTGTTACTTCATTTCAAAATATTGCTTCTTTGTCATGATTTTAAGTGTTAGCTTTGACCCTTCGTGTTTTACTATATTGGTGTACCAATATTCATCCACAGTTTACCACTGCCCACCTCTCCTGTTGTTGCTATTGTTTAGAAATTAATAAATTGTGAGCATTATTTGGCCACCATATTAAATGTGAGGCAAAATTTGATCTAAGATCTAAATGAAATGCTTAGTTCTGAATGCAGGCTCACACTACTGGCGATTTGTATGCTAAATGTTTTGCCGACTTCAAAATTAAATCAATGGAATACAAATTATTGTGATTAAAATGTTTATATTGTGTATTGCTCTTGTGAGTTTTATTTTGCATACTCTTAAATGCCTCCTCCCTTGCCTGTCCTCCATCCTTCCTTTGCCTGTCTGTACTGGATCCTTTGCCACATGCCCTTGCAGAAGTTTGTAGGGTGTTTCGTAGATAGAATATCAGGGGTGATCCTGGCCATGCTGAACATCTCAAATGAAAGAGGAAAAGTCAGCCAAATGGTGATAAGAGACCTTAGTTGATCATCATCCTACATTTTCAGTCTGGAGATTTTGTTTGTGTATCGCAGCTCTCCAAATTATATCCTATGTCACCTGCCAGACATTTCATAATCTCGTTGATCCTAAATCTAACATTTTTAGTTTTTTGTTTCTCACAGGTCTTCCTGTGATACAATCTGGACAATTTCAATTTCCTTATACCATTGGACAAGTACCTCGAACCCTATATGGTGAAATATTTTCTTTGTTCCACAATTGGTGATGAATCATTAGGTCTATGGATAGGTGTTAGTATGTTTAAAGTGTAAAAGGATAGTAAAAATTATATGATCACTTTTATTTGAGCATTTTAGGAGTTCTGAAAGACTGAAGCGTAACGTGAACCACCTCATCCGAGTCTTCCCCAGCTTCTTCATATCTTCACATTCCCACCCACAGTACCTGCTTTTTAATTATAAAAGTTTTTTTTCCAGTTAATCAATAGTTGCTTTGTTAAATGGTTATGGCACACATTTTAATGACCACATGCCATTGCTGATGCCTACCATTCAGTAAAATTAGTTTGAGTCAAGCAAAATTCATGCCTTGGGAAGGATTCGAACCCACAACCTTTGGATTAGCCTGGAAGAGTGCTAGCCACTCAGCTAAACTAGTTAGTCTGCTTCCTATTTAAATCTGATTACATATTTTATAGAAGCCGAACCATTTCCTTGCCCTCCATTAAATTCATGTGTTACCACTCAAAGTGCAACTGAAATGTTGTGGCACTATGTAATTTAACATGAATGGACTTTTGAGGTTAAGAGAAATGCAAATCACATTTTTTGGACTTCATCTAGATCGTTTGAGAGTGAGAAAGGATTCACAAGAGATCTTGTGTCACTTTGAAAACAAGGAAGCGACCTTTTAATGAAAGGCAGTTGAGTGGGTAAATCTACCTTTTCTCTACCTTCTCCTAATTTACCTACTCTTCTACCTTTTCCTTCATTGGTATTAGTTCACTAATCACAAGGAATTATGCCTTGGAAAGTTACTCAGGGAAAACAAAATTGGATCTGGAGATGTTTCTGTAATTCTATGTCCGTCCACTCTCGCTATGACCCCATGAGTTCGGTGGCGCCCAAGAGGTTTCCCATCCCACCACAAAGGATGAGGGGGGGGGATTATTTAGAGAGGCTCCTTATTGCCCTCCTCCTGTCTCTCACTCTCTCCTCCCGTATCTCATTCTCTCTCCCCCGTCCCTTTCAGACAGGGCTAGAAAGATGGGCAGCATGTCCCCTTGCTATCCTAAAGGTCGCGGGTTCGAGTTCAGCTTCGAGCATGGGTGTTTTTAATTGTATTTTCAAAAAAATAGGTTAATTCTAGGTTAAATAAGAGAATAACATGGGGTAGTAATTTTGCCTGGACAGAAAGGTTTCATTATTATTATCACTATCTTCCTCTTCCCCCCTTATAAACTTTTTCGATCTCACCTCAGCAGTGGCGGCGCGCCACGGCGTAAGGGGGTCAAAAAAGAGGCGGCAATGGTTCTGTTGATGCTCTCGCGTGACCGCCCATCCCAAGAGAGCACCGAAGTTCGGTTTGAAACAACGGCTTCGAAGCGAGTATCTTGATGCGCGATTCGGAGCGCACCCAGTTTGGACGTTGTGCTGGGAAAGATGCCAGCGGAAAGAAATGAAGTAACTCTGGTAAATTAAAAAAGGAAAGTAAAAATTTTTCCTTGCCTCCAGCCGTGGCATTCGTCAATTGCGATGGTAAAATTGGAGATATCTTTGAATTTAGGATGATGTTAGAATCGTGTCTCTAACGTTAATTGTATCTTGAGGTCATTTAACTCAAATTTGAGTTACTTGTCATGCATTACAATTATGAGTCAATCCCAAGAAATACCTAAGATAAAGCCCACTACCATATAAGACTCGCCGCAGTTTATGATTTGCCTAACGGTATTCTACAATCCTCCGAACAAATGTTTTATCTGTTCCCTATACCAATATACTATCTCCCGATTCCTTCGTAGAGCATGCATTTAAAAAAAAATTCTGTTACTCATTTTCTATTACTATTTAGGCAGTATTTTGTTATTCCATCCCTAACATGTGGACATGTCTTGTTTTGGGGCACGTCTAATTATTACAAGCAAATCCCTTCTTTTGCAATGTCCATTAGTTTCTCCCAATAGTGGTGTCTTATCAGGGAACCGTAATCGCCTACCTCTGCCGTCTTTCTGCTCGCACAAGGCAATCTAAACTAAACGGTACATATTTGTTACAGCACTGGAATTTTCTCCTGGACCTTTTAATACCTGGGAAAAGTGTTAATGATTAGGTTAGGTTAGTGTGTTCTTCCTTATGAATTTTTGTTTCTTTTATGAACGCTAGGATGCATAACGATGTATCCTAGCGTACTGTTACCGATACAGCTTATCGATACAGCTGATCCTACTGTTAACCGATACAGCTGATCGAACGATATAACCGATACAGCAGATAATCGAGCGCTGTGGTGATTCAAAATTGTGTCTATTCATGTTAGTGAAATTTTGTTTCATATCATCCTTATTTCTAGGGATAACAGTGATATTTTTACTTCATATTGTAGAATACAACCAGGAGAATCCTATAAAATGACTAGAAATTCCATATCTTGTTTAGTTTTGGAGAAATTTACGTTTGTATGTCAGTTTTTGACGAATTTACTGAAAAAGATTAGATTATATATTTTTCTTGATCCAAAGTATTTAGAATATACATAGACCTTATCAAATGTTCAAGCACACAAGAGTGTACAAAAAAAAGCATACAGTTTACCTACAATCAGACACAATTAAAATACAATACTGCAAGTGGTAAGAGTAAAGAACTATTTAGCAGAATGGATGTATATCACAATGGATGTACAGTAAACCAGGAGTATATTACACTCATAAATTAAGCCATGCTAGTATTTCTAGCTGAGATCGGTAGATGGTTGAAAATTTTGATATCAAAACTGGGCATAGAATGTTGTGTTTTAGTTAATTCGAGTATGCACTGATTTGGGGAAAGGAGGTTATTGTCTTGTACTGTAGTTGTAAGTTTCACATCTTGTAGGGAAGAGATCATGGTTTTCCTTTACGTACATCAAAACTATGTACACATACATGCTGTAAACAGTTAAAGTTGTCAATTTCAGAAACAGGGGACGACAATGTTCATGAGATGGGGATTTATTAAGTATTCTTATGGCCTTTTTTTGCAGCAGAAATGCAGATTTAATGTCAGGAGCCTTCCACCATAGTGCCTTACTTATTGGGTTAATTGTAATCTTTTCACATCATTCTGTAGAGTCCAATAAACAGCATCTCCTGGAGGGATTAAAATTTCCATATCATGTTTAGTTTTTGAGAAAATGACGTTTTATTGCGTTTTTTCGACGTTTTTGCTACGAAAAAAGAACATATCTGTCGAAATAATTTTGATATTTTAACCTCATTTTGTAGAGTACAACAAGGAAAATCTCCAGAAGTGATTTAAATCTCCATATTATGTTTAGTTTTTTGAGAAATGAACGTTTTAATACGTTTTTTCGACGTTTTTGATACCAAAAATGTATATTTTCGCTTATATATTCCTTATCTATTTAGATAATTGTTATCTTTTTACATGATTAAGTAGAGTACAACAAGGAAAATCTCCATGAGTGATTAAAACTTCAATATTATGTTTAGTTTTTGAGAAATGTACGTTCCATACTTTTTTCGACGCTGTTTGCTACCAAAAATTACATTTTCGCTCAAAATCACCCTTATCTATTGGGACAATTGTGGTCTTTTTACCTCACTTTGTAGAGTACAACAAAGAGAATTAAATGTGACGTTTTTCCGAAGCATGAATCAAAAAGGCCATGATATTGCACTTAACCACCATAACAGATGTTGACTATATATATATATATATTGGTTCGAACACTAGTGGAACGTACAGAGACACAGGACACAAAAAGAAAAAAACTCACA
>WURS02000011.1:714207-727617 GCA_011762765.2 Rhinocypha anisoptera | reverse complement strand
TTGGCGAGTCGGGGAGGGCGGGTCGGGGAAGGGGGGGGAGAGGGGTAAAGGGTGATTCGGGTGGGGTATGGGTACAGAGGGACAGGTAAGGGAATGAGAGGGAGGGTATGGGGAAGGAGGGCGGGTCATGTTTAGAGGATAGGGGCATAGATTGGGCTTGGGGAGGGAGGGAGGGTTGCTTCGGGGGGGAAGAGAGAGAGGGTTGGTTTGGGGAATTTTTAGTCTGTTTTTAACCCTGTTCAATAAACAAAACCAACACATCAATTTTAGGTAGGGAAAAGACATGGGGGGACTCTTGAACTTTTAGATTTAAAGAATTCTATAGTCAATGGTATATAGTTTTGGCGTTTACAGGAAAGAGTGCTACAATGATGCAGTCATCCCAAGTGACTCAGTGCACCCTACGTCCCATTAGCTGGTGGTCTTTCCCATCTCTAAATCATTGGCTGGCAGGGGTGTCTCCAGACTATGACCTATTCAAGGGGGCAGCTGAAAAATTCTTTAAAGCTTGCAGTGAATGCCAGCTTCAAGGTGAGGGGGGGGGAGTGGTACTTGAATAGAAAGGTACAAACATAATGAAAGTAAAAATTTTTATTGATATGGAAGAATAGTAAGCATGAGAACATTTAATTATATTTTATTTGTATAATGGAATAGCTAATAGAAATAAATGATGGAAACGTTCCAAATAATTGATAATTACAAAATTTGTAGGTTTTTCTTGTTTTTATTTCCACAATAAAAATGTCAACACAACTGGTTTCGTGGGATTACCATCATCGCTGGTGATGATCATCATTACCACATGATTATAGTATTCAGTTTTAATGTGGAAATAAAACCGAAACCAGAGACAACTGAGGGAAATGATAAGGGTGAGACAATAGATTTCATAAATCTGAGCGTGCAGAATTCATTCGTCAAACTTGTTCGAGGGTCTTGAGCCATCATAAACGACACAGGTGCCCTAATCCAGAGCAATAAGAAAGTGTGACCATGTGGACCTTTTTAGAAAAGTCGGACATCAAATTTGAAGAGGGTTTTAGGGAGGGTAGGATATATATAATCTTTTAAGGATAGATGAAGGAAATATACACTGAGAAACGACACACAGTTGTCCAAATTTTTTATGTTAACCGTCTGCTGGGACATTGTAGACTCCAAGCATACCCATAACACCAAAAATTTACTGCCCATTTTTTTAAATATACTGCCTAATTTTTTCTGTTATATGTCACCAAAGGCAGTCATTTCTATTTAGACTCTGGCCTCAGAATGAATTTTGAGAGTACAGGGGAGGGGGGGGGAACAAAGGAGAAAAAGGAGGCAGAGAGGAAGGAAGATAATCAGGAAAAAACTCAGTGCTGAATGGAAGACTACAATAGACGGCACCCTATGAAATCGATCTACAATCAGAGTAAGAATAAACAATGCAGTATTAAGCTCATGGCCATTTTGCAGAGCATCCTCGAAAAACGAGAGAGGAAATGGCAGGGAAAATTATCAGTATTTGTGGTCAGCATATACTCATTCCCCTTCATCACACAGTATTTTTGCACGTTGAAATATGTTAGCGATGAACACAGTACTTTACTATTATTCTCCTTAGTCACTATCCCCCTTCCTCATTCTAATCTGTTTTCAACGATGAATCCTAACAACAGTTCTTTTATTTTTGTTTATGCCACAAAGTAAGGTAAATTAATTTTAAAGCAATAATAATTTGATAATATATGCCTTTGACTTGAAAATAAGCAGTGAAAGTGAGCATCCCCATCGATACATCTTAACACTACTGCCTGATCTCTTCAATGAGCATACATTAATTTTCTGCAATTGTAGTTCACTCTGACATCCTTCAGTGTAGAATGGTGTTCCAGTTCATATTGTCATCAGATATTTCCAAGTCCACAAATGCAATAAAAATTCTTTTCTGTATTCCTCTCCATTCTTAGATATATTACTATTCCAGAGACTTTGATGCTGTATTCGGTACTAATTAATTTTCAGTGTTATTTTCATAAATATATCACGTAAATGGTAAAAAAATAAAAGGACCACATGTATTACATTCAGGGTTATGACACTTGTATGTTTATTGTACCATTACACCAATATTAACAACATTATATCTGCTCTTTGAACTTTATGGTATTCCTGTATTCTTCCTGTTTTTGATTACTACTCCCCAATTTGGTGCATGGCTTCTCCTACCACCATAAATCATATTGAATGCCCTTTTAACTACTTTCTGTCTGTTTTCCACTATCTCACACCCTTTTGTCAGAGTACCTTCCACAACACTGAAAATTATGCAAGCATCCCCAGGATAAATGAACATCTAATTAAAAATGACAATAACTCAACCCAAACTGTAAGCATTGCAGCCCTCCTCATCGTCTTCTCTGGAGTGGTGGTATGTTGCAGGGATTTCATGAGATGACTACCTCAGAAGACCACTGCTAAAAGATCCTGAGATAATGGCCAAATGATGTGCTAGAAATATCCAATCCGCCTTCACCTGAAGAATGGTTTGCCTTAGTGCAATAACTTTTTGATGCAGAGATTTATAACAGCCCACCCAAAACGAGCAGAGTCCGCCCCGAAGGGTCTTCACCTACTGTTGATGTTTCGGGAGGTCGGCCGGGCTTCGACCGCTTTAAGTGCTGGATTCGAGCCGGAAACCCCTCATTCTGAGTTACACCCATTTTAATTATTATTTGGTTATTGAAAATATTACAATGATAGAAGTAAAATAAAAAGACAACCAAGGATATTTTAAAAACATTCATTCATACAGTCTCCAACATTTACATTTCATTTTCAGTAGATAACTGTAATTCTCTCCAGTTTTCCATTATTTTATCACAAATTGTCCTGAGAAGGCACCACAGCACATAATACTGCAACTGCCATATCCAACAGCACGTTTCTGCAAATAATGTTCAATGACGACTCCACCATCAACTAATCAAATTTTTAGCAAAAATAAGAAAATATTCATGATGGAAAACATGATCGCACATGGTGTTGTTACAATTTTTACCTTAATTAGGAAAATATGTTCCTTACAATCCAGAGTTTTACACCAATTATTTACGACATGGAATACCAAAATCATAAGACATAATTCAAAAGAGAAGTACGATAAAATGTACTGAAGAGTCATGTACAGTCAATACAAATATTCTTTAAAAAACACTAAAATTAAAAGACAGGAATGATATCCCTAGGTGTGTGTATTAGATCATCATCTAGGGTGAGTAACACCTGAAAAGAAATAGAGAAATAAAACATCCTTAAATAAGTTCTTGTAAAAATATTAAATACATACGTATGCATAATAGACAAATTGTAACTGATGTTTAAAGAGTAAAAATGATATAAAAAAAAATGTTTAGAGCACAAATGTCTATAAATATTTGAAGAGGATCCAATGAGGAATTCATTCAGAGTGGAAATGAATTTTTCTGATTAGATACAAGGATATTTCTGAGGAGTTATGATTTTCTTTACAAAAACATAGGTACTTACTTATAAGGAGACATATGTATGCATTTTTGTAAGTAAGTCACCATGCATGTTTTTCGAACTATACCTAACCCCAAATAACTTTGAGATTGACCCTTGAGGAACACTCTGAGCTCTTAAAGTGTTCCTGTTACAAATGGTTGGGGTTATACATGTGGGAATGGGATTCAACAAGGCATTATCAATTTCTTTTACTGGTTGCTTTCTTAAGTTTTGAATTTCCCAAAGACTGAATTCCAAAACATATTGTTTTGGGTCCTAGCTTAACCACCCACTATGCCAAAAGATACAATAGGTAAATAGAGTCCGTGAAATTCTTGGAAACACAGCTCACTGGGAACACAAGTTGATGGCATATAGTTCAGTCGTCAGAGCAACAGAGGATTCTGTCACTATTGGTTCCAAAAAAGTCAGGTGTTTGCAAGCTTTCTCTTCACCCTTCCCAAAGTAAATAGTGAAGATATTTTGGATAATGTATAGTGCCATAATGAATTTTGCACCGAAAAAATGTATGTTGTCACATCTAGTTTTTTTACACTCAGGAAAACTATATTTTTATTATGGTAAATTTGACGAAATAGTGAATGATCTTTATTTTCTACTGCTTATGGTAAGATATGAATATCAAACAAAATGAAAACATGGCTCTTTACTTGTTTATAGTAGTATTTTTGTTTTTTTATAGATGCATAGATCAATAAGCACCTCTTTAAATGACAGAAAAATCCTTATTGGAGAAGCAAAACACCTAAGCCCTATGAAAAATCTGATGCTTTCCAGGTGTATCTGTTGAGTAAATTCTTCTCGGGTCTTCCGCCAGGTGGGTGTCTCCATTGCAGCTGATGTTTTGATTCCAGACTCAGTGTCACTGTCTTCAGGGCTTCATAAATAATTCTGAAACCCTGAAGATGATGATCGATTTGGGAATGGAAACTTCGACTGCAATGGTGATGTCAGGTAGCAGACCTGAGAAGAATTTACTCACCTAAGCCCTAGTTGGGACTCGAACACATGACCTTTGGGTTAGCAGGTGAATTCGCACTACCCCATAATCTAAACCAGCCCTGTTTATATATTTTATACTTTTTACATGAGTGATGTGAAATACAAATGTTTTTAAATTCTTTAGCCCATTTTATACATTATAAAATAAATTTTAGATTACATGTCACATTTTTCCTTCAGTCAACAGAAAATGTGACCCTTAAAGAAACAACTTTGTGGCATAAATATTTCATCTAAATCTATCAGCTCATACGTTTTCACAGAGTTGTTTTGTATGCATTACAGCATGAATTTTTGCTTTACATGGTATCATCTCCGTGGGTCATTAATAAGGAGTCTGTATCAAAGTTTTTATTTTTCATCTACTCAAATTCTGTAAATTAGTGGAAAAAACCAAACTTTTATTGTTTTCATTTATTGTGACTCGTCCCCGCTTTTCAGCTGATGATTTGAGAAAGATATGAATTAAGTCTATGATTGATGAATATAAGATAGACTTTACATTAACATATCAATGTTAAAAAATTGATCAAAACACTGTATTCCACTGAAAATTTTTATTGGTACAAACAGTTTTAATGCTTTGCATCATCATCATTCGACTCCCTAGCAAACAGGAGGAGATTGAGACAGCACTTCCTAATAGGTTCCTGATGATGACTTCAAGCATTAAAACCATTTATACCAGAGGTTACTAAAGTTAGCGCTACCGCCCCCTTGGGGGCAGTACTTTGATCTAGTGGGTCGAAAAGAAGCTAGGAAGTAACGATCAGGGGTCGCTGAGTATAGGTTTATGAAATAAAGGTGGGCAGTGGCTCAAAAAAGTTTGGGAAACACTGCTTTATACCCATAAAAACTTTCACTGGAAATTCAGTTTTTTTATCATTTTATAGCAAACTGATTTTCCTTAAATTTGAGTCTGAGACTTGAATTTATCGGCCGTTTATTTATCAGTTTTAGTAAGAATTTACAAACCTCTATAATTATCACAATTTACACATTGTTTCAATAATTTTTTTGGCTACACCAAATTTACTGACCAGCTTATTTTAATATCAGTAAAAATAGGTCTTCTGAATTTTGGAGCTCTCATTTCAAACCTTGAAAAGTATTTTTATTTTCAACCGCCCACAAACAGCACTAGTAGGCCAATTACAGTGAGAACTATAACAATTTAAATAATAAGGATTAAATACACACATCCATGCTTTCGGTGAAGATTTAAAAATCAACCTAATTGGGATTTGAACCCAGCAGACAAGGACTTAAACCCCGCCGCCACCGAAACCGATTTAACTGCCTTATACGTAGTACAACAACAGAGTTTTTCCTAAAACAATACAAACTATATGAGTATATATGGTCATCAATATATTTTAAATTATAATATAGAGTTGATGACTTATTTGGTCTTTTATAAGTGGAATGATGAAGATAAATAATAAAACAATGAGCAAAGTTAATTTGTATTATAATTTAGTGCTCCCTTGTTAATTCTTAAACACCTACTTTATTGTGAAATAATTTTATTTTGTTAAATAATTCACTTGATGTGTAATGTAAATGTGGTACACCTTTCATTATATTATATCATATCAGTAGCAGTAATTTTAATTTGAAACATGATCAGTTCATGATTTAGGAAAATACTGAACAAAAGTATTTCATCACAATGGAGAACAGGAAAAGTCACATGGGATAGTTGTGGACTAAAGGGAGGATGACGTAGACACTAGACATTGTGGAGAAAACATGAAAGTCCTATTGTGGAGTTAAGGGTCACAATGAAAAAATGTCTCATGTTCAAGATTCCTCTGACCAACCAAGCAGGTGGCACTCTTTTTACACAATGGAAGAAGCAATAATAGTATTGTGACTTGGAGCTCAAAAATCCACCTTCTTTTGATATCAATCACCTCCCCTCTTTAAATATTTAAAACCAATTCCTAGCTATGCTATAGTGCTGAATGGGCTCTTCTCAAGCTTCCTGTAACATTACATGGGACTTGGGTGGGGACTTGAAAACAGAATTTTGACTTAGTGTACGAGATTTTAGTGTGTTCCTCTATTGTTGCAGTATGGAACATATTTTAACTTGCAATAGTTGCTTCTTATGCAATAATAAATAAAATTTATACAAAATATGCCTTGCAAATTAAGCTAACAATATAATAAAATTAAATATTCACACCAAATTATGCAGGTACAAAAATTATGATCATTCATCAATAAACTGTGCACATAACTTATGATTACTAGAAAACCTAGAAGAAAAAAACAAATTTGAAACTGAAGACTAAAAGCAAACTCCTAATTCAAACCCATATTAAAATTGCCATTTTACATCATTACATACATGCAAAATACACCACAAAAATTATATGTGAAACTTCAATGGGGCAAAATGGTTTTCTTTGGTCTTTAAGATTCACTTTCTCTTCAATTTATTATTTTCTGGGTGGATAAAAATAAAAAAGGATCAAAAGTTGAAATTTTCTAAATTTTTGTTACTATATAATAACCTAGTTATTGATTTACATACCATGAATGAAAAAAACATGCTAGCAGCAGACAGAAAATGCCACACATCGTGATTGTCAAAGAAGTCCAGAATCAAACAGGGTTGGTTATACGTTCTTGATTGTGCAGGTGTCAGCTGGAAAAGATCAATGAAAATGTTAGATATTAGATTGGTGACCATAAAAAATATAAAGTAAGTTATAACATGATTCTAATTTCATCATTAACCCATATTGTAATGATAGAACAGTGAAATAAATCTTAAAGAAAAGAATAAATCTTTTTTTCAAGAGTGTTATAATACTGTATTAAGTCATAACAAATGCAAAATTGACCATTCAGAAAAACTGGTGATGTATTTTCAATGTATTTCACTTTAAAAACATCAAGCTTGTTGCCTAATTCCCCAAGCATAATATTTAAGACATCTTGGAATTCACCACAATTCAACTATTTACATTGATGAACGATAAAATATTGCATTGATTGCTGATTCATTCATTAGTGACTTGAGTAGCACTAAAATTATTTACACAAAATTGAGTCTAAGCAAAAATTAATATTTTAGTTTGCTATTTCTTTTGTCTTCCAAATGAACCCAGTTTCTCAATTTCTTGAAATTCAGTTACAAGTGGTTTGATAAGTTCTAAGACAAATAATTGAGAACAAATTTTCCAATTCCATAATTATTTCCATTTCTTTATATAATACCACCAAAGTCAAATAAACTTATGTAGAAATGAAATGTTTTTGTTGCCGAATGCATATAAGATTATACTATTACATATATGATATTGCTATGCTCTCAAATCAAGAGAACCATCGATTTTCATACTTTTTATTACATATTTATGCATCCGCTGGTATCAAGATTTATTATTACTAAAGAAAGTTACACATTGAATAATATTGTTGCTTAAAATCGAAATAAGCTAAATAAAAGGAATTCAGACTAACCTTCCAAGATATTGATTTATGGAAGAAAAAGTAAAGCGCGGATATCCAGGCAGCAAATGACAATAGAATGTACAAAAATGGTTGGAGTAGTATTTTCTCCCTGCTAAAAAGCTGCAATGTTAATGAAATATTTAAACATTAAACATGAGCATTGAAGAATATGAATAAAAATGAGAAGGGAACTGGCCATAATACAGGCCTTTATAGAATATGATGGAAACAATGAAATCCTGATAGTATTCACATTTTTCAATCATAATAATAAATAACTATTCCTAGAAGATGATAAACTAAGTTTTTTGGGGGCCTGTTTTGTACCTATGTAAGGAAATATTAGATAAACACAATTCATGCTTGCTTTGGAAACACTGAGTAGACAACACTTTTCACTCATTATGACAAACATTTTATTTGTTATTATGAGTGAAAAAATTAAGGTTCAAAAAATTAATTTTGAATGTGACATTAACATTTCAGCAATTTTTTCCTTTTTTACCTCTGATGACCTGTATGAGCCAAAAAATCTACCTTCATCTATTAAACAGAAAACATCCCTAAGAGTACTTTCAAAAAGTCATTAATCTTATCTCAACAAAGATTTGATAAGGGCATTAGTATTTTTACTTGCTTCATTAAAGTAAAAGTTTAGGAAACTGATTGCTACTACATGCTAAAAATTAAAATGAATTCTATGAAATAAAAGTGATAATTATTATTAGCATTACATTTTGTCTTTCCCCTGCTTTTTTCTGTTTTTCAGATCCCTTTATGTGTTTCCTATAATGTTGAGTGGAGCAAAACCTGTACCTAAAAGGCTCTTCCTTTTACTGTGGCATGTGACACCTGTGATGTTGAGTGATTACAATTAAAATTATTAATGATTTCATTAAAAAATATCATCATTTTCTGTAGCTTAAAGCTCACTTATGTCTTCAGTAAAAATACCCAAATGTCTTGCCAACAAATATATGTATCACTGCTGAAACAAAAGTTGTAGGTCTACTATAAAATATATGAAGGAGGGCTGTTGCATTTTTTGGTACATCTTTCACTAATCAAACTAAAACCAATGGAGAACTAAAACTTAACCCTTTTTATAGTCCCAGCTTCTATCACCTGGTATATATGAAAAATGCCAGGGTTTTTTCACTGAATTCGTTGATTTACACATTTAAATATATATTAATATCACTATGTTACTGTCATTTTTTATTTACACTTGAAACCTTACAGGGATAGTAAAATATTTTATTTATATTTTTTAACTTCTAAACAAATTAGGAAAAATTTATTATTAAACAAAAGAATTGGGTCGGTAGATTGGTCCATGGCACTTTTCACACATACCATCGCATAGATATTCCTGATGACACTAAAAGGGTTAACTCTCCACCAATTTTCAATTTTCTTTTCGTTAAAAGTAAAAAGAAAATACAAATTTGCTGTGAAATTGTAATTAAAGTGCTTCAAAGTCACTTCATATCTTCTAATGTAATCATGTAATGAAAAGTTACAGAGTAGTAATTAAATTTGGTATTTTTGTCTTAGTCTGGAAGGTAGTAAGTATCAATTTCAAATGGTCGAACTTAGTAATTTTCCAGTGATTTATTTTAAAATGCATGTGACTGGTTTTGCCTTTAATATGGCATCTGGCCAGATGATGACTGATTCAGGGGGATCGGGTCTTTTTTAATAAATCTGTGGAAAAGCACTAAGAAATGGATATTCAACGGGTCCATGAAGTAAAGAATGAAACTACTAAATTTGCTAGTAAATTATGTTTTGAAGTCCATACAAGTAAACACAGTAAGAAAGAGCATGCATGAAATTTAAGTGTATAATGTCACTTATATAACATACCTTCATTGCAATGTAGAATAAAAGGTAGAGAATTAAATTTGCCATGAATATAGCAAGTAAATAGGAGGCAAAGTCCAGGAAACTGTACCTAATCTGATAGGCAGCTAATGCCCAATTGCAGATATTACCTGAAAAAATAATTTTATTAACCTTTATCTGCCAGATTTAAAATTATGTTTTGGGCTAGGTACCCTAGATTCACATTCTCAGCATAAAAAAATTTATTATAAAAAAAACATTTGAAATCTTCTCTGATGATCAGGATTCATAAATATTCATAAAAAGAAATTGGTCTTGTTTTCCAAACATAGAATATATTTTTATCGATTTAAAAGAAGGTCTTTAATGACTGTTTGAAATAAAAAAACACAAGGAAAAATGATAATTAAGTTTTGTTTACTCAATTTTTATTCAGTAGAGTTCCTACTGATGTTCCCAAAACATTAACCTGCACTTATAATCCTGCATTTAATAATAATAGCAATAATTACTCTCCAAGAAACTATACAATTACATTTGCAGGCATAAGGGTGGTAAATATGTGCTAGATTGTATGATATACTATAATCAAAACCACAAATATAATAAATACATTGATGCAATAATTAATTTTAGGTAACTTTTGCAACACTGTAAAAGTAGTGTTTAATCAGGTATCTCTTTAATTCTCTTTTAAGACTAAATATATTTTCATTTCTTTAATTTTCATTGGACACCTTAGATAAAAGCAGCAAAACCACAGAAATTCACATTTGACCTCAAGATGCCAGATAAACTGTTGTCAGAAGACGCCAACAAACAGAGTGAAAACCTAAGCAACATGTAGAGGTCATCAACTCCACATTGTGGAAACCTCAATGTACAAAATATATTCTTCACTGATAATATAAGTTAAATATGAGGTCAAGTACTGTATGTACTGAAAAACAAACAAGCATGCAAAAATACCAGTTTATAACTTTTGTCATTTTGACCACTTGTATTCTAACAACTTCATGACTCACATTGAACAAATTGTCTTATACTTGTCATGACTTTATTGTTATGCTTAGATATTATCATGAACCAGAAGACTAACTGTGCTCTATGAAAAAAAATCTTTAATCTTACCCAGGACAAGTAGCACCATTCTATTTGGGTATCTTGGAGTAATACTTTGTAAAGGCCTCTGTCGAAATTCACTCCACCATAGAACTGTAATCCTCCTAATCGCCTTTACCTCTGTAAGAAAAAGGACCATCCATCTGAATACTTTTCCAATAGAGCAGATACTTTTGTTTTTTCCACAATTATCAAAAGGTACATATTTCATTACAAAGTGTGAAGAAGTTAGATAAATAGTGACTTTCTAGAACAACTAAGAAATATAGGCAGTGTGGAAATTCTACTTTTCTTTCTTGAGAAGTGGTACACTATATTTTGAACATGACTACACATAGGAGGCTAAAATGATAATCATTTAGCTCTTTCAATTTTTTTCACAAATGTTTCAACCCATTACCACATGAAAAATATAAAAAATTGTAATCACACAACATAATAATAATAACTCACCTATAGACCACCGTTTCATGTAATAAATTTGAGCACTCATAACAAGGCAGGTAACAATATGCAGGGCAGCAAATCCAATCCAAAAGAATGTAGAAGGTCCGAGGACTCCCCACATTCCAATGAAGACCACCCCAGCGAGAGCAGCAAATGTGGCATAAGCTCTCGCATTGATATCTGGGTGACGGGTCTGGTAAATCTTTACCATGCACAGCACTGACATCACATACATGAAGCTTGTATCTAAAAGAAAAGTGAAATAAAAAAATATGATAAAACCACAAAATATATAAAAATTGGAATTTTTTCCTGAAAATTGCCAAATTTCTATCAAAATTCATTTATGTATACATTCCATTCTTGAAAACTTTTATATAAAATGTTATATTTCTTATAATGCCATATTGTTCTAATTTTCTCTTGTAATTTGCAATAGACCTTCTATAATAATGTCTGAGGGAGAAAAGACATTAGTTCTTTCATACAATATGTACATACAAACAATTTTTCAACTAATTTACTCCTGATTGAGTCTGTTCAAGTTCCACCACGGAAGAGTTTCTTCCTCTAATACTAGTACCATCAGTTTTAATGAAGATCTTGGAAACTAGTGAGTCATAAAAATATATTAATTGACATGTTTACAACAGTGATCAGGAAAATCTCACTATGAACCGTGGTATAGTGAAAGTCACTCACAAATAACTGTGAGTCTTTTCTGTATATTTTTGAGCTTCATGTAGTAGTATCATTTTCAGGACCATGAACAGAGAGGAAGAATATAATGGATTCTTGAGAACAAGTTTGAAGAAGCAAAAATATGAGGAAGAGTAATATGATTATAAGAATGGCATAATGCTACAGGCCTTCACAAAAAACTAAATATAGTTTTGGTGTGAAACTTACAGGGAATAATATTAACTATTTTAAATACATCTGCAATATTGTATTCAGTAAGCCAAAAAATACTCTCTCACAGCTGTCAGTACACATGTGTATCTACACAATGGCTTCCCAAAGGTGACCATGGTATTGCCATCAGCATCATCATTCCAATATATAGATTAGTTGACGGCAGCCATCAATTATAACCTATTCACTGTTAGGTCTATTAATCTTTGGGCATTTGGAACTACATTGCCGGCTGGGTTAGACTAGTGGGCAGTGTCAGAGGTTGTGGGTTCCAAGTCCTGCTTTGGGCATTGGTATTTTTAAAACTAATTGCTTGAAAGGTTAAATGTAAGAAAGGAACATGAGGTCGTAATTTCAACTCATTTATAGAAACAATATTATTTTTTTAAAAAGGCTAAATGTCCAAGTAATCATTATTTGTAATCACCACTTCACTCTATGAACTTGTGTTTATGCAGTTTTGGGTGAAAATCTCTCTCCAGTTTCACACATCAAGTCACGTTCTTCATAATATCTCCCAACATTTCAATGCGTCATTTGGACAGCCTTTATATTTATATATAGGCACTATTTTTGAGTGTTTCAGCACAGGATTTTTTACTGAGCTTATAAATGATTAAGTGTAATTCATGATCAGTAAATGGCTGAACAAAAAATGACTTGAACAGAGGCATATTAGTGATTAGGGGAGCATCTGAGGGTTCTGATGGCGAGGGCTCAACTGTAAAGAGTTGGTTTTAAAAAGTGACCAAGGTCTGATAAGCTCACTAGTGACTTATTTCCTAACTTTTTAATTTCAGGTTGAAGAATTTCTTCTAGATGCATTTATAATTTCCCAGGAAGTTTTGGATTTATTGCAAGAAGAATTGATTTTATCATTGTTTTAGGTAATTTTCACCAAATCAGGTGTGATGTGGTGGAAATGATTCATATTGAGAGTAAAAAACAGCACTTTTCCACAGAAAAATAAAACTTTATTGTACGACGTACGTTTCTGCTCACTGAGCTATCATCAGGTACCTGATGATAGCTCAGTGAGCTGAAACATACGTCGTACAATAAAGTTTTATTTTT
>WURS02000011.1:691284-714107 GCA_011762765.2 Rhinocypha anisoptera | reverse complement strand
ATCACGACAACGCTCCAGCCCATTCAGCCATCAGAACTCGTGAGTTCTTGGCCAAACACTCAATCACCGTTCTTCCCAACCCACCAAATTCACCTGACCTTGCTCCTTTTGACTTCTTCTTGTTCCCCCAAATGAGAAAACATTTAAAAGAAAGAAGATTTGAGACGATTCCTGAGATCAAGACAAATGCGAAAACACGGCTGAAGAGAATCACAAAAGAAGCGTTCCAGGACTGTTTCCA
The DNA here is from genome assembly GCA_011762765.2 of Rhinocypha anisoptera. Taxonomy (NCBI): domain Eukaryota; kingdom Metazoa; phylum Arthropoda; class Insecta; order Odonata; family Chlorocyphidae; genus Rhinocypha; species Rhinocypha anisoptera. The sequence continues at coordinate 713,866 of WURS02000011.1, read as the reverse complement.
AAAGTGGAAAACCCGTTGGCATAAGTGTGTCCATCGGGAAGAGGAGTACTTTGAAGGGGACAGAGACGTGTAGCTCGTAAATAAAGTATATTTTGTTTATGACATCAGTCTATGTATTTTTTGAACAGCCCTCGTATACATAAAATTCGCTTCCTGTTGTTCCTCCTTCCACTTCAAGGCATTCTGTCTCCTCTTCTTGATTTAATATTAGAAGGTTCAATTCATCTTCTGTTTCCTTTAAAATGTTCAAAAAATATTTCTGCATCTCATAATGCAAGAAAAAATAACTATTACATATTACATGACTCCATAACATAAATAAGAAGATATGAATTAATCTAGAACTTACTTGTGGAGTAGTACTACTGCATCCTCCTGTTGTAGCTAAAAAAAAAGTAATATCATTTGGTTGAGTCATATTAGAGTAAGGTACACATTTAGATATTAATCACACCAATGTACTCACGATTCTCCATCCTGTCGAGTCGAATTTGTTTTGGAAACCACATGAGGATATCTCCATTACAGGAATAACTCCTTCATGAATTCTGGTAATTTTATGCTGCATAGGGCCTCCACCAGTTACAGGCCGCTGTTGGGTCTCTGATGCAACTGCTTTTCTTGTCTCTTTCCTGAGACTCTTGTACTCCAGCCTCAATTGCTCCCATGTTCATGCCATTATTGACAAAGCATTATATTCTTCGCAGACTTTTTTCCAAGCTTCGTCCTTTTCATAATGAAACAAGGTGTTAAACTATGATAGAACATAAAAACATTTAACTCATTTTACATTTAATTTATCTTTTCCCTCCAAGTCACTGCATCTATCTTTATATTTTGAATTATTGCCCTTCGTTTTTCAACAAGGTCAATTAGTCGATGAAGGTCCTCTTCGGTAAAGTTTGGGGCCTTTTTCGTCATTTCTTTTTCAAGTGTAGGAATGAAGGAATGAATTTGAAACACTAATTCTGTCGGATATTAAAATCCTATTCCACTATTAGACATGACAATTCAGTCAAATTTTTTATTAAGTTAATTGAAATGCATTCCAAACATTAGCATTAGTGTATAATTAAATATATTATTGTTCCTTTGTTTCTTCAGCCACGAGGTATTTTTCAACAAGCACAAAGTAAACAATCACTTTATATGCCGCTGTGATTTTAATGTGTTTACTTACAAAAAAAGAAAGGTGAATATAATCATATACGTCATTTTCAGAGTCAGATGTATGAGAACAATAATCGGACATTCAAGCACATAGGCAGTCAACTAGTTATGTAGCCTTCGGTTACTTTTCATTGGTGCAATGCTTGTTATCGCTAACCGCCAACTACCCCATAGCCGGAGATTAGGTAACAGGTGAGCATAACTGGAGATGGTGCAACCGGCCTTAGTTTGGTTTGTTAGGAGATGGTAGAGAGCTAACTACCAGTATGCTCAACAGCATTTGAAAATTTACACATATGGGTAGGGGGTAATTTTATTTCCCTGTGATTTCCCAGGAGGATCTGACTCCCAGAATATCACTCAGCTTGCATTTAGCTGGAGGTGTCCAGAGGCATCACCAGGACATGAACTTGGGTCTCCCATTCAGTAGTCAAGTGCTCTACTCACTGGGCTACTGCAACCTCCTTATTACAGACAAATCCATTAGATTTATAGTAACATTCTCCACCTACTGCTTGATGTTTTTAATTTCCTTAACTCAAATCATTTAATATACTAAGTGTATTGCAACTCTAATATCATGGTAAGCCAGAGGGGTAGAACTCTTGACTACTGACAAGGACTCTTGAGTTCAAGTTCTGGTGATGCCTCTGGACATCTCCAACTAAACCCAAGCTTAGTGATTTTCTGGGTACCAGATCATTCTGGGAAACTCCAGATGGCAAAGGGAAAAGAACTGCCCCCCCGACCCTGATATGTGAATTTCCACATCCCGGTGGGCGCATGATAATACATAGTTAGAGCTATAACCTCACCTAACCAAACTTATTGTTGAATACTGTGGTGGTAGTTATTACAAATTTATTATTACAATTAGCTACTGTGTCTTCTATACCCCCTGCTTTAAATATTGGCTGTTCAAGGATTTAATCTGAAGATGACTACAGAGGCCTTGCCTCTTCTACTGCCAGGTACAACATGCAAATTTGAGTTTGCTTGGAGAGCAGCATGTTCACCAACTAACCAACTCGGTTGTGGTTCCAATCTCCCCTTGGGCATGGGTGTTGTGTTCATCCAATTAAGCTTTTGCTTGATTTGAGGAGGTGCTAAATTGCCATAGCTGTTAATGAATCCTAAATACATAAATACTTATCACCTTTTAACTGGATTCTATGCTTCCAAATATCTGACAATGGTGACCCCATCAGGAGCTATCATTATTGCTTCAGCAAGAATAGTTCTTGTTGTAATTTTAAACTACCACCATGATATGAATTATGGGATGTCCATAGCTACAATGTTTTGTTTTTTTGCAAGTCGACTTTCTGTACTTATGTTTTATGTAACAGTGTGTTCGGTTGTAAATAAAACATGTTTGCACACAGTGTGTCCTGTGTATCTTTTCTGCCATACTAATATGCTCCTCATTATTACTGATTTTTGTTACCCAGCAATAATAGTTGTGCGTGAGTGTGGAAATATGTCCTCAAAATCTAAGGAAAACCTGTAATTAAATGAGATCAAGAGTTATGGTTGTATCTGAGATTTGAGAAGCCCTTTCGGGATTACTTTGAAAATGCAATTAGCTGTTTAAGGGGTGCTAAAATTAATTGCAATTCAAAGTTACTTATTTTTTAGGAGAGTCTACCAAGAGATATTACAGATCATTGAGAAATAGGAGTCTGCATATATTCTCATAATGTTCCTGCTTCGAAAAAATAAAAGCTCAGGCTTGCTTAGCCAATGTCTAAATATTAGTTTATAGTGGAATACACTTAAAACTTACGAGGTGCTATTTGTGATAGAAAAATATGTAAAAAATTTACTATTTGGATAGTAAAGTATTGCAGCACGATTAATTGTGGGTTTAAGCTGCTACAGTTTGTTAAATTTAACACTAGAAGTCAAACCATTGCTACATATATTACTTAACATCAATAGCAACAGCAAAAAATTTATTGTGAAATAATTTTTTGTTAATCCTTCCTAAAAGCCACTCTTCCTCCATTATGGAACAAATTAACAACAGCATCTTACCCCACCAACCATATCAAACAAATGCATTGCTGTTTTCCAGTTTTATCTTTTAATGTGTCAATTCATCTGATATTTACCATAAATATTTCAGACTACTAGTCACTCATATGCTACAAGTGTTCACATTATGAGGAGACATATTGACTTATGATAACAATATAATAATATACCTTGAGTGTAAGTTATCATGTTTATGGGGTCAACAACTTAGCGCCATATCAGTTTAGTGATCAAAAGACAATAAAATTATGTATTATTATTTAAGCAGAATATTTAAAATCATCTGTTGGGCTTGCAACTACAGCTTCAGTCTATAATTTCAAGGAAATGGTGATATTTTCTCTTTCATCTCCCAGAGGTAATATTTTCATCAGACTCTCTGCATTTTATAGGTTATATTTATACAAGGTTTGTCCAGAAAGGAATCAGTGATTTTCTTTTGACACACTATACGTCATAGCGGGCCTGGGTCGGCTGGGAATGGTAGTGGGCAAAGTCAGCTAACGGACGCTGGGTTGCTCAGTCTTCTCCGACCATCCAGAGCATTTTCATGACTTGTTTTTGTGCACCGTTTGTGACTCCATGCAAGTCTAAATGTAGAACAAAGGATGGCAATCAAGTTTTGCATTAAACTTGGCAAGACCACAGCGGAAACTGTGGTCTTGCCAACTTGCCTTGAAATGATCAAGGTAGTTTATAAAGAAGAGGTCCTGTTGGATCGGCAAGTGTTCCAATGGCACAAGGCCTTTTTGGAAAGCCGAGGAGAGGTTGATGACGAGGCCCATGCTGGATGGCCATCGACGAGCAAATCAAAAATCAATACGATGCTCATTGTGTTTTTTGACATTCGAGGACTGTTCCATTATGACTTTGTACCACCTGGTACAACTGTGAATGCTAAATTTTACATGGAAGTGCTGAAAAGACTGAAACACAGGGTTCAACGGATCCGGCCAGCCATCACTAATGACTGAAAGTTGAACCATGGCAACATGCCAGCCCACACAGCCTTCTTCGTCATTAACCACCTGGCCAAAGCAGGGGTGCCAACAATTCCCCAGCCCCCATGCAACCCAAATATGGCTCCCTTCGACTTCTCTTTGTTTCTACATGTGAAAATACCCATGAAAGGCAAGCATTTTGTGACAACAAAGGGGATTCAAGCAGCTTGCATGGCGGCTTTAAAATACCTTCTGTAGGAGGCCTACCACCATGCATTCAACAGCTGGAAAGCTTTCTGGAGCCACTGTATCAACACAAAAGGTGCCTACTTTAAAGAATTTTGAGAACTTATAACAAAAAGTACAATAAAGTATTTTTAACCAACTCACTGACATTACTTTCTGGACAAACCTTGTATAATAACACTCAAGGAAATCCATGATTATAATAATTATTACAACAGGTTGATAATTTTGAACTCAGTGTCTACTATTGTAATTTGGCTTCCCTGTAACAAATCTATTTAATAAAATTGATCGTGCTTTGCTCCAAAAAAGCTGTCAGGGAAATAATCTTTGAAAACAAGTTCATATTTTAAGCACATTTTCGGTAGTTGCAGAGATGTAGGAGTAGACTTAAGGATCTTATCCTAAAGACTTAGAGATGCCCAAAGGAGGAGGGTCCAGCAACACTGGCAGTAGTAGTGTTTTTGTATTTAGGGTGGGTGGTCAATGGCTGTGGTAATTTAGCCTCTTCTCAAATGGAAGAAATCTCATTTGTAAAAACACAACATTCATGCCCAAGGAGTGACTTGAACCAGTGGCTTTCATGTTCTCCAACAAGCATGCAGCCCACAAGATTAACTGAGTGGTTCTGAGAAACCGGTGTACCACCAAATTTTGTCATAAATAGTGTTTTACCTAAGTACTAAAAGAACTTATAGAATTAGACTTAATTTGTTCATCAATTTAAAAAAATATTTTAAAAATTATTTGAAGGTGATTTACTGTGATGCAGAATAATGCAAGTGTTGAACTTTCCTGGAAATATGTGAGATATTGACAGATGGTGTCATGACTGAGTGTGAATTGATGATAATGAAGCATGAAAATACCAAACCTGATTTTCACTCTATCTGCAGTAGAGGTGATCATATGCTTTTGTAGTATAAATCACTGGGTTAGAGTAAAAAGACTGTAGCTGGCACAAGCTGGTAACAATACAGTAGCTCGGAAGAGAGGCGGAGAAGACCGCAACTAGAATGAGCTCATAATAATACAGTAGCTCGAGACACCATTGAAGAAGCACGTACCTCAAGCAAAGAAGATAAAAGCACGTAACTCGGGTGCGGCTCTCTGGCACCTGTGTTCTAGCAAGTGAGCCTCTGCCAAGCATGCTGTACTGCTATTGAGGCAGCTTACCTCATCTGTAGTATGTATTTACTTTTATTTTGAATTTTGGTCATGTATTTGGTAACAGAAACTGTAAAATACAATACATTATATTCAATATTTTTCCAAAAAATATATATTTACCCAGGATGGTTGGTGTAAAATGAAATTGAATTCTAAAAAGTCTTACCATAAATACAGGGTACATCAAATTCATCAAGATAAAATTTATGAATTTTCTAAATTATGCAAAAAAATATTGGTAGCATATTAGAATCTCCTCTGAACCTAAAATTACAATAAAAGAAGATGAGATGATGATACTAACACATGATTATGATGATACAAATAAAATTGTATCCATCCAATTCATAGAAAATCTTGAACTCCAGAAATGCTATGAAGGAAAATTGCTACTTGATGAGGAAAAGAAGGATATTAAATCAATGATGTATAAGCGATTAATTCTGGAAAAATATCATTTTTTTATAATAACTTAATGTCGTAAATTATTTTATTTTTGAGAAATATTTCTATGATAAAAATGTTATTTTTTCTTGAAAATTTTGCTCCTTTAGTTATTGTTTGTTTATTTTAATTGATTTTGTTTAATAATTCAATTTTATTTTAATTAATTTATTTCAGTGTTAGTTCATTTGAAAAATAAATATTAATATTATATGAAACTCTTTGCTCTTTTTTTGATTAGTGTTTTTGTATGTATATTATAGAAAGTATGTTATGAATTACACAATAATACTTTTTTGGAAAAATATTGAATATAATGTATTGTATTGTACAGTTTACTCTTACCAAATAAATGACCAAAAATCAAAATAAAAATTAATACACACAACAGAAAATGTAAGCTGCCTCAATGGCAGTACAGCGCAAGGTACAGCGTGCATGGCAGAGGCTCACATGTCAGAATGTGGGCACCAAAGAGTCACGCCCAAGTTACACGCTTTTATCTCCTTCGTTTAATGTATGTCCTTCTTCAGCACTGTCTTGAGCTACTGTATTGTTATGAGCTCGTGCCAGCTAGTCGTTTTCTTCTAACCCAGCAAAATGAAGCATTCTTTATAAAACCCTCTTAGAATTAAAGTTGGAACACATGGCACACAATTATCAATTGAAAAGCCAGTAACTGAATTGAGTTAACCTCTTCATATTCCTCATATTACCATATACTACTATGGGAAAAGCCTATGAACAAGAAAGGAAAACAATCCTTTGAGACCAGAATTTAAAAGGAAATGGCTCTTTAACTGAACCTAAACTCACTCTTTCTCTATTGCATTCAATCATTTCATGACCACTTATGGCTCATTTGTCACTGAATGCTTTGTAACCCTGCCCTGTAGTATCATTACAATATATAAATGAATAAATAGAAAAATAGGCATATTTTACTTTATTGTTCTTACAGAAATTAATAGAGGAACCATGAAGTTACTAGAACTATGTTGCATTAATTATAATCAGTAATCTACAGGTTATAGTAGGTTTTTGATTGACTCTAAAAAAAATGCCAACCTACATACTATAATTAATCCCTATTCATGTCTATAACTTCCTAATAGCCATCATTCCATCTTAAATCCGTTTTCTTATTGTACCTCAATTTCTCTTATCTAACAATGAACCAACTATTACTATCTTCAACAATCATCTAACCCTTCCATCTACCTTTCTGTGCCATCTTTGAATTTCTCCTTACAACTGGCTCTCCTTTCACACCATTCTAAGAAGAGCTTGGTTACCAAGACTTTTTCTCGGTTACTAGTTAACTAGTTCATATGAAGGTTTCTGTGCTAGCATGTATTGGAAGATGTTATGAGTAGATCACCATTTGACTGAGTAATCACCACTTCACTGTCCTGAAGATGCTGACTTCAATGCCGGGGAAAGTTGTCCCAAAAATGGGCACACACTGTGATCTACCAGGAAGACCTTCCAGTTATACAATTAGCTAGTAACTTATTTATTTTATGGTTACCAGGAATATAGTTACCTAGTAACTTATTTCTTTTATGTGCACCAGATAACCAATTACCTAGTAACAATTTTTTACAGTTACCAGTTAACCATTAACATTTTTTGTTACCAGGTTACCATTCAAAATTATGGTTGCCAGGTTACCAGTAACTCTAACCATTACCAAGCCCTGGTATGATTGGAAAATATTTTCATAGCTAATGGGTTGATGAATAAGAAAAAGTTTGATAAAAATTAATGTTTTTCCATCTGCAGCCTCCCAATAGCATAACTGCCTACAATTTAAACCTTTAGACTATGGAATACTTTGATAAACTTTTTTGCGTGCAACTGCAGAGAATACATTCACGTACATATGACCACCGCCTTCATACCCTCCCTAGACCCTCTCCAAATTTTATGGCCCGTCCTTTCCAAAAAGGTTTGAACCTTCACTTTCCTATTGTTTCAGAATTGGGTGCCCCTCTCAGTGATGTTTATGACAGTTCATGACCCTCATGCGAGTTTGATGAGTGCATTCCATCTGCCTAGTATATGGCAAATTCTCTTCTGACCCACCCTTATCATTTCCCTTAGTTATCTCTAAAGTTTCGGTTAAATATTGGTTATAAATGAAAGTATTTACGAACTGTTTTGTATCAAATTAATCATAAATTAACAAGGAAAATAAATATGGAATTCATATTTGGATATATTCATGCATGAAATATTTTGACTATAGTCAATCGAATCCACACTACCCACTTGGAGGGAAATGGGTTACAAGGTCAATAAGGGACGTCCTGGGTCCGCCACCTAATAAGCCTTTGTTAGAAATAGATGGGAAGAATGCAGCGGCTACTTTCCTCCTGCACACAGCCATTGCAAAAGAATAAGGTTGCCGCAGCTGAGGGGTTAAGAAAATTCTCATCAGAACCTAAACTAGTTTTATTATAAACCCAAAAAATGGTCAACTTACAATAACATCAATTACATGAATGAAAGTCATAAATGATTTCCTACTTGAACAACAAAAGAAGGCAACTGGGAGAATCTGTCAAACATGAGCCATTTCTTTCCAGGAAAGAATAAAAGTTAAAATCATAAGACAGAGTGAGTAGACACTCCATAATACCAGAAGAAGAGTAAACGACTGGGAATATTCAAATCCCACAAACAACCATAGAAAAAAAACCTACACAAGAGGAAAAATAGCAATTTATGAGGACATACATCGGTGAAGATTCTTACTGAAGCTCCATCAATATTGAAGAAGAGTACGAATTTGAACGAGTACTAGAGATATATAAATGACTATTTTAGTGCATTTATTCAGCAAAAGGCAGATAAATATTATGTGGCCAAGACTTTTTTCAAGAGTGGAACATACCTAAAATCACAGTGATTTTTGCATTTCACAGGAGACAAAGGCTAATATAATAATTTGTTAAACCACAGCTGCCTGATCAAAGTTAAGTTGATCTGCAGGATAACAATTAAGTTTCCTACACCCAAAAAACCTAAAGGCTATGGGTGGAAGAATTCAATGTAGGTTTTTAAAATTGAAATTTAGGCTAATGTGTAAAGGCTGTGCTTACAAGTAGAATTTTTACTTGAAAGTCTATATTAAACACATACTTTTCTACTTTTATGAGTGCCATTTTTAGAGCACCAAGGTGAGTAGTATTAGCTATGTGGAATGTTATTATATTTTATTTGACAGAGCTCATTTTTAACAATGACTTTGTTTGGTTAATCATCGATTCAGTTTGAATAAAAAATGTACACTGTTAAAGTTTTTAAACCACACTTATTTTGAACTAAGTAGGTATCTACTTGCCTAACTTTTATTTTGCCTTCAATTAAACAATACCTACAGCCTTCCAACTTACTTAATGACTGTTGAGTTTCCATCTAAACAAGTGTGCTGACATCATTGTGAATACATAAAACTTTTGGAAATAGAAAAAGTTTTTGACATTGACAGTAAACAAAAATTATTTTCATAAATTAGGTTACCAGTAACTGTTTACCATCTACCTGGTAACCTGCATTTTTAATTATAGGTTACCAGGTAACCAGTTTCTGGTTAACTGGTAAATGGTTACCTGGCAACCAACTTTTACAGTTACTGGGTAACCAGTTACCAGGAAACCAATGTTTTTAACAATTATCCTAGGCAACCACTTAACTGGTAACCAAGAAAAATTCCAGTTACCAGGTAATGTATATAAAGTTATGCTTACATGTTGCATTACCTTAATGCTTACATGGTGACCGGGTTAGCCTGGTGGGTAGCGTGCTCGCCGGCTAACCCAAAGGTCGTGGGTTCGAGTCCCGCCCAGGGCATGGATGTTGTGTTTGTCCAGATGGGTTTTTCTATGAATTGAAGAGGTGCAAAATGACCATAGATGTCGAAGCACCCTATAAACAAAAATACTACTACTACTTAAAGCTTACACGTGCTTACATGTTGCATGCTGCATTGCCATTAACCAAAACTGGTTACCAAACCCTGATTCTAAGTACTCCATTTGTTTTCTCCTCTACCCACTTAATTATCGCCATTCTTTGTGAAATCCACATCTCAAAAGCCTCCAATCTACACTCACCATTCTTCCTCATGGACCAGGTTTTGGACCCATATAATAATATGCTCTGCTAAATCTCAATATGAGGGTTTGCACTAATCTTTTCTTTACATCTTCCCCTAAGGTCCCTCTCATCAATGCCTTCATTTTCACAAAAACCTCTTTTGCTAATGTAATTCTTCATTTAATATCCTTGCCGTGACAACCTTTTTCCTCTATAATGCTGTCCAAATATGTATACTTTTCAACCTGTTCCAACTTTCATCGAGTCTGATATTTTGGTTAGCCTTCCTATTTTTCAAAGGTTTCCTATTATCAAAAGGTTTCTTAAAATTTACAAGACATATGAATACATCCTGATTACATTCTACATTACGTTCCATTGCCATTACCAAAATTACATCATGAGTCCCTATACCTCTCCTAACTGAACTGGTCTTCACATAATAACGTAATCACTTGCTTCCACCATGCATCATCCTTTACCTTATCAGTCTCTCAGCTAAATTTAGCAATTGTCTCTTGGTATGTATGTACTTCCTTCTCTCATCTTCCATAGTGATGTTTATTACTTACTAAAATCTGCCATCTTTCTAATCATTAATTAGCTTTAGCACTTTTCACTTTAAACTGGTTTCTATTCATGGTTGCTAAGGATCCCACACTGTTGCACTAAAGTCTCTGGCTTGATTGAAAGTAATTAGGTATTTGAGTCAATGAGTGAGGTAGTCGATTTGCAGATGTAAGCCCTCTAACTTATTACTTCTACATTCCTGGTCATTGTTTCTGTAGCAATCCCAATTTCTTATATAAATTTGGTGGGGTTCACTGCCAAATAGGAATTACCTGTTTTGATTGACCCAAAATTCCTCCTACACAAAACAGACTCATTAAAAACATGTTTTTGTAAGTTTTCTTTTTTACATGTCCACTACAGTTATTCAGCCATGTCATTGACAAGTTATGTTTTAATCTCTAGGATTAAATACTATTGGCATTTAAGCCTAGAGATCTAGGTATATTTTACACGTAAGAAGCAAATAAATAAATAAATACATTTCTTAAACATGATCAAATCATATGATGTTCCAGGTGGAAAAACATGGAAAAAATTATAAATAGGTAACTATTATCCAAAAGTGCCATCAAATTAACTTTTTATATGTTTATCCATAAAAAAGGACACTACAACTTGCTATTTATTTTTACAAAAAAATGCTTTAAATTATGATACATTTAATAGGTTTTCACCAAGCAGGTTAACTGTACCTTTAATATTTAGGAAATTTATGCATATACCTTTGGATTTTGTGCGATCCTTGTGAATGATTCAGGTTAACATTTTTCAGGTTCTCCACAGGATAGTATTAGGCTGCTGCCAATTTGACGGCTGACTTTGCCAGCATCTTCTTTACGCTGATGAATCAAAATTATATCAATAACTAGAGGATGATGGTAGAGTCAGTCATGGAAACATTAGCAGCAATCCAATGCCAGATGTGGAGAACCTCATTAGATATATAAATATAACTGCAAAATTTTCTTTCTTCTATTTAAATTATTCTTTCCTTTTCCAATTAAATATCAAATATTCATATATTTCACTTTTATATATATTCAATTATTTAAAATTTTGTAATAAAATTACATAGGGGAATGTTTTAATAATATCAAAAATTCAACACTTTCAGATTCAAGAGAAGTGAAATGCAATGAATGTAAACATATATATTTATAAACAGACATACTTCTAGTTAAGGAGAAGTTTCCTTCTGATATGATGTATTATTTTCTAAGCCATTAAGTGAAATAATCTGAAACATATTTAAAATGCAGGTTACTTTAACATAATTTTAGTAACACATATCACTTTATAATTATAACAAATTTCTCTACCTTCAAATATGTATTCACCTGGCATAGGCATTATAATGTGTACCTCACCCTATTCTAATAAGCCTATATTAATTTTGTACATGAAAAATCATGAAGTAAAATAGTTATTACTTTATGATTTCTTAAGTATTTAAATACTTTCTTCATTAGAGTTCATTTCCTTTAGTCTGGATAGTTGGAATAAAAATGGCAGATAATAAGCGTTTCCAATAATTTGTAATTTATTTTGAACAGGAGACTGGAAGATGATTTCAGTAGACGTAATGAAGCAAGCTTGAAGAAGGATCTCTAGCATGGAATTATTGAAATAATTTAAAGTAACCTTTAAGCAACTCAAACTTTAGTTTTGATAACTTGGTGTTTTTAAGAACTGTTGCGCTAAATTCACTTACCAAATTGCCTCATAACATCAGAATTATCTCAAATTTAAAATGTAATGTAATGTGATGTGTTGACTGTCATTCAATGTATTTGTGGTGGCATAAATCAAATTAAATTCAAGATTAACATTGTATACAGTCCCATATTTAATTTTAAATGAAAATGGAAGATAAAGTAGAATTTATAGCTTACAAGATATAGATGTTAGTATAACTTATTCTGCTCACAAACTTCGAAAGCAAAACTTTCCCTGGCATTTTTCTTCACTGGCTGACAAAAGTTAACATTTATCTCCAATACAAATTCCTTTTTTCCAATCCATTGAGAATTCACCTATAAAAAATAGAGAATTGTTTACTGAGAATATTTGACAATAAAATGAATTTTGATACTTTAAAATGTAACCAACTTTAAAATTAGGCATTATAAAAAAAGTTTTTTATACTCTTTTCCGGATATTTAGTTCAAAATTTACTAGAAACTTTTCAATCTTTTTTATATTACCAAGAGGAATTGACTGGTTCCTTCCTGTGATTGTTTTAATTGAGAATCGCTTTAACGAAACGCAAGATATCAGTTCATTGAAACGAGCCGCTAATTTTGTCTAATCTAACGGCATAGCAGATGGCGATACTGTCGCATTTTACCGGCGTAATAAAAAAAAAACAATTTCCTATATTCTTTAAATTAACTAATTAAAAAAGTTATTCTGAGGTTTATATAAAATTCAGGGCATTTGAAGGAATAAAACCATATTGCTACAGAGTTTACAAATTACTTATAAAATATAGCCTGACGTAGTATATTCTCATACTCATCTGTTGTCATCCTTTGCGATATTCGTGATTTCGCGATCCAAGAAACAATCGAATTTAGCAAAGCGTATGACATTATCTGGCGTATTAGTTTTTTCGCAGATAGATGTAAAAACAAGTTCCAACTATGTTTTGCTCTAGCAAAATACATCGTTCCAGCACTTAATATACATCTTTCATTCACCGTACAAGTTTCGGTGAACATAATAATTCCTCTTATTCACGTTTTTTAAGGCAATGCCCATGGTAAAAGATTCCTACTTTCTACGCTATCTTAATTACTATTGATAATACATTGAACTTGTGCTTACTTTCTCTTCTCCATATAAATAGTTTATGATTCTTGACGAATTTTCTAGTTTTGAAATCGTAAACTTGGGTTCATTGACGAGAATGGTGTTTGTATTTATATAGATATATATTGAAGCCCATTTAGCTAACTTAGTAAAAAAAAACCTTCTACAGAACCACACATCAACCCCTCTTGATGACCTGGCGGCGAGGGGAGGAAATCAACAAGGCTGTTTAAAAGTATTCGTTCAACGAGACTACAGTGAAGGAACCTTAGTTCGTTTTCAGACGCGTTTTCCTCCAGAGTTAGAAGACAAGGTAGACCATAGATCTTTAAAACCTCTAGAACCCTTACTCCCACTAAATGCTGAATAATGAGGAATATTGTGTGTTTACTTGTAATTTTTGTTGGAGTTCACGATTAATGCTGAGACCTTGGATGACATTTCCTTTGGTCCATTAGTGAAACCGGGACACACCAAAATATCGTGCTAATTCTCAGAATGGGTTCCGATAATTTTGTTTTTGTCTTTACCTTTTCTAGATAGAACCGCAACTTTTTGAGCAAACAATTAATACGATGAATTCAATTTATGCTGAGGCGGAGAAAGCTGGTTGTAGCACATACTGTGAAGGATGTATGGCGTGCTTGACTGCGTATCTAATTTACATATGTACTGAAACACATTATGAAAAAGTGAGTGTGTTGTTTCACAGGGGCTCATGTAATTTTAGTAAGTGTATTAATATGACTGATTCGCCATTTTACAGTGTTTAAGGAAAGTGGCCAAGTATGTGGTTGAACAAAACGAACGGGTTTACGTGCCAAGAGGCCTTCTGATTACAGATCCATCAGAAAGAGGATTAAGAGTAGTATCCTTTTACATATAGTAATAAGTTACACTGTAGATCTTTGAGTACACAAATAATTAGGTTCTTATTCCAAGATTAATTTGAAACACCTTGTGTGTTTTTATCCCTTAAATTGTGTTGTGGGAGATCTTGTATTTTACTTTACTTCCATTTCAATCGAGTTTTTGTTAGTCATCCTGTCACCTTTAAAACCATAAGAATGTGACAGACAATATTTTTTAATTATTTGTCTTATTGCTTGAACCATAGAGAGAGAATTATTGAGATGGCCAGATCGTTGAAGATTATCTTGAAGGAATTGTTTCTTTCAGACATTGGTGAAATTCTGACTTGGGTGTGTCCCACAGCAGGATTATTTTTCACCATTAATTTACGTAAGTATTGATTGAGTTTATATTAAATAACTATTAGTATTTAAAATAACTATTAACCTTTTTAATTCCAGCAACAGGAGATTAATTTTTGTGAGTTTAGTGTTGAACTGACCGTAGTCAGTATCCTATTTGAGTCGAGTATAAATATATTACGAATAACTCTGTTTACATATTTAAACATCTAAATATATATTAATCTAGCTTTTACCTCAAAACGGTTGGGAAATTAATAAATCGCTCTTAGTATTGCTCACAATGAAAAATGAACGTACAGGTTTTGTCCATATTAAGGTGTAATTAATTTGTGCTCTCTTTGAGTTTTCAATGCTATCTTTATATAGAAGCCTTTTAAAGAAGATTTTATATCAAAACTTTTTAGTAAAATTTTATTTCAACACTGCCATGGCTCTAGCTACTTAAGTGCATCAAGAGTCTTTTCAAAAGTGATTATGAAGCTTATCATCTAAATGTCTATCCATACTTTCATCTTTAACTTCTTTTGCTGAATCCTTTAGTTAGCAAATAATGTATGGTAACATTAAAATTTTCAGTAATATTTGATTGTGCATAATGGGTTTAACTTTTTTAAACTCTCATGTCACAAAGGTCAACCAAATGTTCAAATTTTGTTCCAAAATAAATGCTTGTGGATTTTATTTGAGAGCAAAACCAAAATAGTCCTTTAGACCTTTGATCAGAAATGAGGAATATATAATTCCTCAGTTTTTCATGGAAGTCTTCTCACTCTTACTTTTTAATAGTATGTTGCTGTATTGATAAGAGAGTTTTTTGTTTAAAATAAGTATATGCATAAATATTGATTGACCTTTAAATTTACTGTTTTTTTAATTTCAATTATTTGTGTTTTTTATATAATACAGTAACATGTTCATTTAAGTCAGTATTTCATATAAATCGTAAGCCACAGTCCTGGAATATTTGGAGTTTAATACCTAATTCTTGGGAGTAATCAGCATATGCAAGTGAGCATTATAATTCATATATGGCGATGAAAGTGTGGACACCAGTTTTTTTCATAGTGGTACCAAGAATAAATTTCTGAACTCTTCAATCGGATTAGTGTGATATGAACTTTCTTTGAATTCTTTTTAATTTTTTCTTTCCGTGGCAAGTATCTATCAATTGTGATCCCGAAGCTAGTAACACAATTAGAATAGTTTATAGGTTCATCTTGTACGAAAACCTTCTGAAGCAGGTTATAGTCAATGCCATTTATGTGATTATGCCTGCCAATGATAATTTTTTTAAATTTAATTTATCCAGCAAGGAAAGGAAATTTCAGGACAACCTTACACCATAACCAAAATCGAAACGAACTTAATTGTTACTTACAGTAATTTTTTACAGTCCTTAAATATTCATTCTTGATGTACAAACATCCAGCTCCTTCATATGCATATTGTACATTCGTAATATTCTTTTGATTTAGAATTCTCTCAGTAATCTGTGTTGTGGCATTTCCTGACAAACAGGCTATGGTTTCCGCACTGTACATGTGGTGCATAGATATAACTGTTTTCTAACAACAATGTATTGCTACTAAAATTATTATTCAGCACATCATACAGAAACCCTTAAAGGGTCTTTAACCCTTAAGTGCTGGGGAGCACAATCATGCTCCTCCTGCAGTGTCACTATTAGGTGCTTGAAGTTCAATGACGGTAGAGAGATGGCACATAAATGCAGTTTACATATGATGCCAAATGTTTGTACTTCCAAAATTGACCACTGGCATATATCTGCTCACGTTTTGTACATGCTTTACAATCATACAAAGTTTACTCCAATTTTTTAGCCATATAAATTTCAAAATATTATCCTCATCTAAGTCTGCTTCAATTAGTGACGATGATATTGCTAAATATGTCAACTCTCATTGTGAAGATGATGATAATATGGAAGAGTATCCCAGTGGAAGTGATCAAGACTACCCCTTGACATTAGAGTCAGAAAGTGAAGTTATCGTTCCTCAGGAATGTAAATGAATGCTGGTAATAATAGAAAGTTCAGTAATAAAACAGCCAAGAAAGAATGTATCTCAAAGATGAAAACAAATGTAATAAAGTTTTCCCTGAGTTTTTGTGTATGTAATATAATTCATTTGTGATTCATATAATTTCACTAAACTACTGTCAAATCATCACAAATGCCTCTGCAATTTTAGCATGGTTGTTCCTAGGAATTTGGTTGGCACTCAAAGGATTAATGTGAGTTATTCTGTCTAGAGTCCTGAAGTGATATGATTCCAGTAATGTTTTGTAGGAACATGATACTCCATTACCAGGTAATGCCCATACTCTCATAAACATGGCCCTTACTAGTCTCTTTTGCACCATTTCTGCCAATAAAATGTGCTTCTTGTGGAATGGTGACCACTTTACTGTTGCATATTCTAATTTGCTATGCACAAGTGTCTTGTATAACACAATCACCAGTTTGATTGCTGTAAACCACTTAGTTGAACCTATTATTAACCCTAAAGTCTTTATCGATGTTAATAGCATCTTATCAATATGTTTCTCTAAACTTATTTTACTGGTATACAAAACACCCAGATCCCTGTGGGATTCCACTTTCATAATATATTTTGCTGGTATTAAGTGTTAGGGAATTTTCGATACCCGATCGCAGTTAGAGGAGATATCGTCATTTACTTTGAGGATTGGTGGTAACAGAACAATGGTTGTAACAAAATATGAAGTGGGGTATGCTTCTGAAAAACCTGCCAAGTATATAGTGCACCTGCAAAGTGTGCATCCTTAACCACACACTCAGATTGAGATCTCCGTCCTGACAGAGCCAGCTGCAGCAACCCGCTCGTGACTCTCCCTCTCCCTGTCCACTGAGGAATTTTTCATGTGATGCATGTTTTGCAAAGGAGTGTGTGTGTATGTATGTGTGAGTGCGTGTGCATCTTTCCCAAGAGAGAATGTTCCAAGAAAGAAGAAAAAATAGAGGCCAGTAACCATCCCCAGAGTACCTCACACCATATATTGGTCGGAGCTTAGGTGTGGTGGGCGGGGAGGAATAGGAGTGGGCCATAAATGCAGTGGTTGTGTGCCAGATCCAATGCCCAACCAATTGTGGTGGAGCTTTGACAAGAGGAAGAAAAGATTGTATTTTTCTGTAGCCCACAAAAGGAACTTGTTATTTATGCCTCGATTATATTTTCTCTGTGGATGAGTTGTTGATTTGTGTAATAGATGAAGTTTATTTGTCGGTTTGTAACTTGATTTATTGTTTTATACTTATATGTTTTTATGATGATGTGTAGTGCTGAAAGCCTTGCAATGAGCCCTTACCTGATGTTGGTGGCAATATGTCTACTTAAAGGGAATAATAATAAACATCTATTGAAAATATGATGAAGAAATCTTTAGGAAACATCCCTGGTGCTGTACTATGCAATCTTAAATAATTATGGTTACTTGTTGGAATTTTAATTTGCAGTATTCTGATTTTCTGCTGAAAATATTTTAAACTTAGCTAATCAGTAACAGAATAAGTCATGAAGACTGTGTGGTACATTTGTTAAGATGGAGCATGAATAATGAAGTATGAGTTACATACTGCATGGGTATGTTCCCTGTTTGCAAGGATGTGTGTAATAATGATCTTGCACCAAAGAAATTAGGCAAGATCATGTTAGGGATATCAGTTGTTGCATTTATATTATAAAAAAATTCAAACCTATTTATGAAAAAAACCTCTGCTAATTTAATTTGTCTCTTGTAATTACAAATGTTTTATATGCAGGTTGTGTCATTCTTAATGTTTGAAATATTAGCATTGTAATAATTTAATTGGAACACTTCTTCGGCAATTTTTATGTAAACAACGGTTACAGAATTATAACTCTTTACTTTTTAACCTGCTTCATAAAATAAGTGACAATTTGTTCTCATGCTACTATAACTTACCATGTAACTAAATATTGTTTTGCTGACTTAGCTGAAATATAAAATAAATTCTAGTATTGGCCTACTTCATTCATTATTAAACCATAGACCATGTTCAATAAATTCGTATTTCAAAGGTAGAGAAATAAATTACTTTCATTCACTTCAATTTCTCATGTTCCAGACCATCTCTCTTGAAAACTCAAAACTTTTCAAGAAAGAAACTTCATTTCTTATACCCAGTGGAGTCTATTTGGCTAATAATTCAAATATTTTTCGTTGTGCCCACTATTTTGTATCTATTACTGTATTTCAACTCAAATTTTTAAATGTCAAATATTTGTGACATTGTTTACTTGGATGTTGCTTAGAGACCAAAATTAATATTGTGATATTTTTGAAACAATAATATTGTGATGGCATGGAACATGTGCCCAAAGGTGTGAAATATGAAACGGAAGTTATAATCGTTGGTGCAGGTTTGTCTGGTCTAGCTGCAGCTAATGAATTATCATCCAGAGGATTTAATATTTTATTACTGGAAGCAAAAGGTATTTACCTATTTTAAACAGCATCCTGAAATAGATAATGTGAATAAATTAATAATGTTTTAATGTAAAATGAGAAATTTTGTTTACTCTTCTTTTACTTGTCTTCATATTTTGTAATAGAAGATAATTCTTTTTCCACACTAAGAGAAAAATATATACACTAAAATTTACTAACTAATACACTAAAACATCTTACAATTTTGCAAGCTACTCTGCACAAAAATTGTATTATTAATAAAAATATCTTCATATGATTAAACTTGTTTTTCCAGAATAATTAATTTGTTGTACTGAGAAAAATCACATTATCATTGGAACAGATACAATACATATATAAACATTTTTGCTGTTTCTCTTTGTATTGTATTAAGATAAAGTTACTACTTTATATTCTTCTTTATCCTTAAGTGTTTTCATTTAAAAAGAAGAATGAACATCTCTTTACCAAGATCTTTGATTGTATTGCTAAATTATTTTTTATAACTAATGCAGATGGTTTTAATTTGGAGATGGGGAAAGGCATTTTCATATAAAATAGGCTAGTGGAAAAGGTTGAAACTAAGATTACAGTGACTAATTAAGTTCCAGTTATGTTAAATATTAGCTTAATAAAAGGAATTGATATATCGGGTGCTGCATTTGTTGACTTGTAATGACAAAAGTTTTGCTAGCAGGATGGCTAGCAAAACTGTTGTCATCATAAGTCGACAAATGCAGATGCAGCACCCGATAAAGCTGAGAGCACTTGGACGACGCCATGAAAACCTTAGTACCAATTTTTTGACACCTGTTTAAAGCCATGGTCTATTCATTAGTATGGTAAATTGTAACAGTTTTCACATCTTTCATTTCAGTTATACACAAAAAGGGCAGGAAAAACATGTGAAAATTACAAGGGAATAACAGACAAAAGCGCAAGCAGCAGAATATATGGAAATATTTTGAAGAAAAATATTTTTTTTAATTATAGAAATCTCAAGACAGAAAAACAGATCGGATTTAAAGCTGGTAGATCCACCATTGACCTTCTCTTCCACGCCACTCCATTGATTGAGAAAATGATTGTGTTTTCCCAGGAAATCAACCTACTTTATGTTGATTTTTAGAAAGCAAATTGCAGTGTCCCCCTCAGTCAACATGAGCCTTATCTTAAATCATTTTCAAAATTTTGTGAAAACACTAGGAAAAGAGCATCTAAGGAATTAAAAATTATTTAGTATTTAAAACAGGGTTGCTTCATATCCCCCACATCATCCAAGATATGCTTGGAACGAACTCAAAGGAATATGCATCCCTTTCAAAAATACTAACACCTTATTTTCCTTGTGCTTTGCTGATGACCAGGTACTAATAGTCCAGGAAAAAGGGCAATAGAAATGATGAATTGCATATTATGGTATGAAAGTATTAAAAAAAAAGAAGAATATATTACACAATTATAAGAAGCATTATTATGAATGAGAATGACAGATTAAGAAGAAAATAATTGCTCTAACTGAGATTACAAACTGGAGATGAGCTGTGGGGAAGCCAAAAAGGAAAAGAATTACAAAGGGCAAAGTAAGAGATATTATGGGATTCACACTTGCACAATAATCAATGACATTAAAATGAAATAGCTGGTATGGATAGATACAAAATGTGCCAAATGAGAGATCAAAATAAATTTCAACATGGAATCCACAGGGCATAAGAAAAATAGGAAGGCAGTTACAAACCTGTGGATGAATAGATAAAGGCAGTTAGGGGTATGATAACATCATAGAATGTTTTAAACCTGAGTAATACATATAGTTTTCACAGTACATCACATATTTAGATACTCGTAGATGGAATGGAGAAAGTAAACTGATAAATATGAAACATTTTTTCAAGTGCTATTCTGTTTAGTTATTGGTTCTTTTGCTTATGTAGTGATTATTATTTCTTTCTTACTTATTCTTGATGTTACAGTTGTTATTCCAAAGTATTTGTTTCGACATGTTTGTCTCCTGGTTGTATATACTTATTAGCATAGATTCCCCCCAATAACAATTACAGTTATGTTAGTTTTCTTTATCTTTAAAGATCGTGTTGGAGGACGAACACTCACTGTGCATCTAAAAACTAT
This sequence comes from Rhinocypha anisoptera, assembly GCA_011762765.2. Taxonomy (NCBI): domain Eukaryota; kingdom Metazoa; phylum Arthropoda; class Insecta; order Odonata; family Chlorocyphidae; genus Rhinocypha; species Rhinocypha anisoptera. The sequence continues at coordinate 692,547 of WURS02000011.1, read as the reverse complement.
TCCCAGAAGAAGGAGGGGAAAGAAGGATTACAAAACAGGAAGCCAAAGCAGCAAACAGCAACTGTCTCGAGAAGAAGATGAAACCAGTACTTCATTGACATCCACATTGGAAGACACTCTTATGCCTTTTGATTTGGGTGGCCAATGGGTGCATCCTTCACAACCTCACATAATGTCATTACTGGAAAAATTTGAAATCCACACTAACTCCAGCCAAGACGAGGAAATGAGAGTAGGCTTAGACTTGGATACTTTCAATCCAGATGAATCTGACACTGAAGGTGGTAGCAATCAGACTGGTATCCGTGGTCTTCAACCATATAAAGGTCCCCTGCCAAAGCTAAATGGAGTCTTTGACTTGATGGAAATGTCTAGGTTCATCCGAAAGGCAGGTTATTGAATTTATAAAATTGATACATAATTTTTAAGATTTGGTCCCTCATTTGTGTATATTTTCTTTGAGCAGATGGAGAAACTGTGCAAACATGCAACACTGGATAAAAAATATGATGAAAACATGAGGGAAATGGAAGGATTGTCAGCTGGTGATTTGATAAGAAATAATTTAAAAGGCACACAGCCAAGAAAAATATTTTACTCAGTTGTTGAAAATATGTTAGGTAATGAATTTACCCATTATTGTGATATTTGACCATGCAAATCTTTTGAGAGAGGGTGTAATGGATGGAGAAGTTAAAATAGATGGAAAGTGAAGAGATATATAAGTTGTAAAGATAATTAATTGTTTAGTTACAGGCATGATGTGGTGGAATTGAAATATATTAGTTATAAAATGATGACACTCTTCCGCTAGTTAAGCTGAAAAGTGTCATCTATTTGTCATTAATTGTTAGGAGAAATATAGAGAAAAGAGGGAAAGTGAGTATGAGATATATGAAGTGATTATAAGTTGAAGATATTGTTAGAAGAGGGAAATTTGTTGGAAAGCAAGACATTTTAAGTGGCTTTGGGTAGCAGAATAATAATAATTTATTTTCCCAAGGACAAGCATTGTAAAATACATTGTATAAGGCTACAGTGTTGTCATTGCATAGAGGGCTACAGTGAATAAAAAAGGACATTTCAAATTACATAGCTAGGCATTTTCTAACAGCATAGAATCACATAAGTTATACCACCACACCACAGTGATCAACCCGAAGATTGGTATGTTTAGTGAGGGTAGAGCTCACCTAGTACTAAGCCCACGGCGTGTGGAAATTCACACATCAGGGTAGAGGGGCCGGTTCATTTCCCTGTGCC
>WURS02000011.1:648038-668418 GCA_011762765.2 Rhinocypha anisoptera | reverse complement strand
GGGGGCGTCGCTGGCGGTGGCGGGGGTGATGTGGTGCTCCTGCCGTCTGAGGGGGATGGGGATGGGGAGGCCAACTTCTCCCTCTCCCTCCGTTCTGGGGACCGGGTTTGGTTCTCTGGGGAGCTGGCATCTGGGAGGCTCGGAGATGAGAATCCAGAGGTCCTGGTGCGTGAAGTCGGCTGCCTGGTGTGCAGGTCTTCACATCCTGGTTTCTCGGTGATGCATAAGACTTCCTCGGTGAAAACAAAATTATTGTCTGTTGGGAGAGCATTGTGGAGGGCCCTGTCAGCTTTTTCAACCTTTCTGCTGGGGCCAATGATTTTGTGAATCCTGCTTCGAGTTGCCAAAATCATCTCATAGAGAGAGTATTATCGCATGTGAATGCAAAATTCTAAAAAGAAATGATGTTTGACCATGCAGCTTCCCGAACTCGGTTTTGTTTTAAGCATTCCTAGCTGAAAATGCATTATTAAACCAATTAACTGAATTATCTTATGGCCAGTATTTTCTAAATTCAGATTTGCCATTATAGTATCTCAGAGCAAAGTGATCTATGTATTTAATGGCCCTGCCCATTAATATTAACTGTCTAAATGTTCCTGTAAGCTATTAATGTTGAAAAGTTGTATTAAAGCTAACTATTCATAGAAGAAGTATTTATAAATTTTGTCTTTTCTGTTTCCCATAGGGTATTACTATTAAGCTCTGAAACTGAGGAAGGTTTTATTTCTAAACCTGTTGCATTGAAATGATGGTAATGCACATGCTCATCTTTATTTCTAATTGTATCTTATTATTTTGTATCTATTTTCTGAATATTACTTTTCAAGTATTAAAATATGTGTTATTTGTCCAAGATTATAATATATATCACAAAATTAATTTTTGGTAATCAGTGAACTCCAGAAAAAATTTGCCAGTTTACATGAATAATAAAATTACACAGTAGAATTTTGATTTTTTTTACTATAGTTATCATTTGGGCATATTTTATCAGGATGATATGATTTTCTTTTGTGTTTACATTTGTTATAATAATTTTATGTAATGTAGTCTTTATCTCTAATCATCACCTTCCCCACTGGTGAATCTGTTCTCAGACAGGCTTCTTCCAAACAGCTTTCTCAATGACGTCCAGACCTGTACTGCCTCCCTATATTCTTAATGATTTCTTCCTGTCATTAGTTTCATCAAACATTCATTTCTTAGAATGTATATAGAGATGTCTGTAGCTCTTTTTCTCAGGATTTTCAATGTAACAAGCAATCTATACTGTGCTAGATACATCCAAAATGCATCCTTGATGGAGTAGTTTCTGTCGAGGTTACCAGAGCATATTTAATAACGCAATGAAAATGAATTAACAACACATTATTATTTTAGGTGGATTAAGGAAGACTTGGCACTGAGAGTGATACATGACAGATAAAGGCCGGAAGTTACACTTTACCACACTCTCACCAGATGCCACCCTTATATTGTTAAAAAAATGATTAAACAAAGTAAACAATATGAACTCATCATTTTACATTAACAAAGCAATATCCACCATTTGTTTTACTTGAACATTCCCCCTGTTTGATAATTTTCTAGTTTCACAACCCTTATGACATTTCTCAATTTTGTAAACCTAGTTTTACACAGTGGCTTTGTCAAAACATCAGCATACCATAACTCAATTGGAACATTTTTGTCAATTTCTTTAGATTCATACTTTTCTTTTATAAGTGGTATCAAACATCAATATGTTTAGTCTTATGGAACTTGGGATTATTTATCAGTTTAATTGCACTTTAATTATTAATTACTATCTGAACTGTGTCAACATGTTGATGTTTGATATCTATCAGTAATTTTTGCAACTACACTGAATCCTCTATGGCCATACTTGCTGCAAGATATTCAGCCACTGTAATGCTCAAAGTTACCGCTCTTTGGTGCTGCGAGGTCCATGTGACTGGTCCACCACTCAATATAAAGATATATCCTATTGTTGAATGTCAAGTTACTTCATCTCCTGCTTTCAAAAGTTCATTTTGTTGTTTCACCCCGTTTGCTTTCGTAACTCTGTCTATAAGAATTTCTACCTGGTCCCTGCCAAACACAACCTCAAAACCTATAGTTGTGGATACACCAATAGAAAACAAGTTCTTTTTCAATTTTGGAACAAACAATACATTGTTAATTCTACCATTTTCCCACTGATTATTGACTAACTTCTTGATGTGATCTTCCAAACCCAAGAACTTCACATGTTGAATCATCACCCAGAGTGATTTTCAAATTGGCACATTTTTCAAAGTCAGTAAACCATTCCTGATGATAGGTAACACTGCATGAAGCACCATTGTCTATCCCCATAACATCTGTCTTGTCTGCTGCCAAGATTGCTTTCTCTGTCAGTAATTTATCGACTTGACCATTACCATCGCTAACAATGAATGCATTAATCGACTCCTCTTCTGTTTTTCCTTCTCGGATATTTTTCTTTCTTTGTCAACATACTTTGGCTATATGTCCTGTTTTCCCCCATACAAAAGATTTGCCTTTTTTGTTATTTGTATTTTTCTTTACAACTTTGGGTTTGTCTGACTCCTGCCTCTTGATTGGGTTACTCAAGGTGATTGCTGCCAATGCCATTTTAGCTTCTTCCATGTCACGTAACCAACATTCCTCAGAAATGAGCCACTTGACCATCTGATCAACCACTGGAACATTCTCCACAATGCTGCATGGAGTATGCCATGACTCATATGTTTTTAGGGGTTATTTTCCACTCCAAAGGCAACAGGGTACCCTAAATCTAATCCTCTGCCTTGGAGGTTGTTGGCATTTGGTGCAGGGGATCTCTTTATCCTGAAAGAATATTTGTCCCTGGATTTGTTAGCAGCTAGTTGGAAAAAAACATTACCCCCTCTACATCCCGGATACTTATTATTTTCCCTTCATTCTGCTTAGTACCTTGCTGGCCTTTTCTAGTCCCTCTGGTACTTAAAAAAAAGAATCTCCAATAGGAACAACAACAAAATATTTTCTTGGACCTACAAATTAGTACATTCAGAATTTTCATGCTGCTGATGGGTTCACCAGCTGCATGAATGAACCAGGTGTACCACTCATTTAATCTTACAAATCTTCAAATTAGCCTTTTCACTTCTAAGCATTTCCTCCAACAGAGCCTCATGCTACACGCTACAGTGTGAGACATTTAAATATCCCCAGTGTGCACAATTTTTTAGAACTTTAAATGCTTCTGCACTGTGCTATACATGCATATGCATCCATAGTGCTGAGGGCACCACTGTACCCACTCACATATATATTCATGGGTAGCTTTCATAGCACTGAAAGGGTTAGTAATGTTTGCAAAAAGGTCAATGTTTTCCTTTCTATTTTTTTATTACCCTTTTTTTAAGTTCTCTGTGAAATCACACATTGAAATTGAGTGCACAAGAGACATTGAAAGTTCATTACTTTTAGAGAATTACTTATTCTAATCCTGCTAGCTGCTGCTAATATGGAGGATTTATCTTCTTTTTGGATGTCCCTGTTTACATATTAACAAGTCATTCTGAGGGAATAGAAAATAGGACTACTTGGCAAGATGTGGAGTGGATATTAAAATGTGAATGAAAACCGTAAATGATCTTTCTGGATGAATGTAATGGTGTGATAGTGATGTCAGGTGTCCAAATATCTGATACGAGGAAAAGAGAAGTTAAAAAACTATAAATGTAATTTCATTTGCTATTATGCATGAGGATTAATTTTCTCTTTTTGGTAAAGACAAGCCATACATGTTTTCTTTCAATTTTTTGTTTCATGCAATTTCAAGCCAATTCAAATTTCATGGTTTTTTTATTGAAACCCTGAATTATATATCTCTCTAAAAAAATTATTTTAAATAAATTTTAATTTATATTGCACATTTCTCAATAGTCTTATCAATTATATGAAATCAAGATTCTACTGTGAATGTTCATGTTCAAGCTTTCTGAATATTGTCTCCAGTATTGAGGATAGTGGTGCATTAGAAATTCCATCTTATTCATATATTTTATTTCATCATTTTCAGTCTGTGTAGCCTAAGAGAAAATAATCATCCGTAATTAGCAATAATGCCTGTTAGGTGTTAATCCACCCTCAGATACTGTATTATTAACCTTTAATGTTGGAAATTAATTAAGATCACATATCATATTTGCTTAATGCACTGTCTCTTGGTATGTTCAGAGTGGAACATTGAAATTTTTGTCACCCCAATGTTATGCTATAAATGTGTCTTGAACCTTCAAATTTATTCTCTCCCTTTAAAAAAATATGGATCATTTCTCCAAATGTGGTGTTAGTAGATGAAAGTATGACCACCAAAATCTTGTTTTGACCTGGCCTTTTAACAAAAAAGGCCCGCGATTAAACCTGATTCATGTAAATTCAGTGAAACTTGTTTAAAGCAGAACCTGTGGGGAACAACATTTTTCCGGATAATACAGGTTTCGGCTTAATTCAGGGTTGGCCATTAATGTGAGGGGCTATGGCCATTATTATGCAGCCTTAAGAAAAGAGGTACCACAATATGAAATTCAGAAAAACATAATAGGAATTTCTGATAAATAACTAAATGGCATTGAGACAAAATAAATACATTGTTTTTTTACTTATATCAAGATTTTATCAAATGTACATGTACATACTTAATCTGTTATTTTTGTCTGTTCTTCCTTCTTTTCCCTTATATGATTTTCAGCATTTCCAGTTGCCTCGCTCAAAATGTTATACAACTCAGAATTTCCTTTTCAAAAACTAATCTGCCAAATTTTTTCAATTAATTAGAATTTCCCTTATGAAGTCTTATTGTCACCTTTCTCTGTTAAAGTTATGCTCAGTACCTCTTCATCTGATTCACTGTCTGATTTGTCCTGATCACCTCCCATGTTTCTGACTGCTATTCAGTTTTGTTTCAAACAGCTATGTCGTCATGCAAAGTTTCAAATAGTTCACCACTTGCGTTACTTCCTATCATCTCCTGTAGGTCTTTAAGATCTTACAATGGTTCTGGAAAAGTAAATGTCATTTCAATATACATTAATTGGCATGAATATTTCAGTTGGAATTGGTATTGGCATTTGTTATCTTACCAGACTCTGATTCCTCTGTTTGTACAAATCTGCTCTCCGTGAAGTCTGATTTCACCGTGGATGATCTTTGGAAGCTGAATCTAAAGAACAGCATCCAGCATTGATATTGGATACACGAGGCTTCATATGTTTGAGTCTTGCCATACTTAAAGCACTCTTTTATATGCTTTACTGGCAAAGTACAAAGTTCTTTTAATATGGGTGCTTTACTGGCAATTTTTCTTTTTCAAATCACTCAATAAGTAGCAGCTTATTGTTCAGCCGTAATCACTGTATCACTTAACTGATATAAAAAAACAAATTTTCGACCATGGTGTTCACAGACACGCTGCTAACAAGAAAATGAGCTGACCAGCCAGCAATTGCAATAATGATTTCAAATGTATCATAAGATGGGGTGCTTTTGGCCAGATGGGATGACTTTGGCATCACATACACTACTTCAAAAATCTTTGTCGCAAGTTTCTGAATAGACTCTGCGTCATCATTTTTTAACAGCACATATGGCATTCTTAGGCATGCTTTATAAGTGCTATATCAAGCATTCCGGTGGCTAAATTGTAACTTAAAAGGTCTGAAAACCAACCAAAAAAGCACCATTGTACAATAATTCATTCAACCATCTGCCAAAGCACCAGGTACCATTACTTGAGTGCAAAAGATACCATTCATATTTTGTATGAAGGAATAGTACACCTTAACTTGTGAGAAGGCATGTTTTTGATAATGCTTAATGAAGATTTATGAATAAGGAAATTGGTTCCATTTCAGTTCCACCAGGCAGTTTCTGTTTACCGTGAGTTGAGAAAAAATAAAAATCCTATAATGAATGCTAGGACTAAACTTTTTTTTCAGATATAACAGGTTTTCGCTTATTACAGGTTCCGCTTAAGACAAGTTTCATTGTCTATATACTACTTTTCATTTTCTTAAATATTTTTCCATTTTATTACATTGAGATGCTTTTTACATTTTTATAATGGCATACTATCCACCAGAATTTCCTGGCTGGCAAAGGTAGAGATGCTATAGTAGAAATTGTTTCTGAAGTCTTATGATTCTTTTGAAAATTGCAATTAATAATTATATCTTCTTCTATGAGTTCTGGATAGTTATATGTACATTATAATTGATAACTTTCTGTCTTAAAGAATTCCTATTGGTGGCACTACAAGCAATGAGTTATGAAATTTCACCATGTTCTCCAAAGTCACTTCATCATCAAAAAGGCTAAAATGAATGCAGTAGAACTTCCATGCATATAGGAAGTTATTTTTTAAGATAGCTTGATTACTTTTGTTTGAAAGTTATCATGTTGATTTTAACCTTATATGGACATAACTTGTTACATCAACATTTGATAAAAAATAATTTCATTGGATAATATATATTCTACCAAAGTTGAATTTCTGAATTAATGTGACATTAGTTCAAGGTAGTCAATCTAAGGATGTTTGTTTTCTACTAGACATTAACATTAGGATTAAAACACATTGTCATTGTACTGTCCTTGGAATGCTGGTTCATATTTTCTTGAGGGAGAGTGTTTTTACCCACCATATTACTTTTTATATGACATCTCTATGTTGTAGTTAGTCCAGAGTGATATTTATAGAATCATTCTGGTAAACCATTTTAACTTTTATTCTGATATGTAGTTTTATTAGAAAAATTTTATTGAAATGATGATAAGGTTTTATAAAAATCACAATGTTTCAGATTTATGATATGCAGAGAAGAAAAACTTTCTACATTAATAATATGGCTGTGCTTAAAAATGTTGGAAAATATGATTAGTCAACAAGAGAAATACTTACTTATGGTTTAAGTATAATGATGACATGTATATATGTATTGTATTCTTCTATATATAATATTTATATGTGTCTCACACCAAACATTTAGTTAGGAAAATCCTTTATTTTCTGAGAAAAGTTCCAAGAATTTAAACTTGGTAAAATGACAAATGGGTTACACATGTTTCTTCTTATATATTTTCCCGTAGAGAAAGTTAAGATGGGTAAAAAATTTGATAATTCACATTTTTCTTAGAATTCAGACCATGCCGTTTGCAGATTATAGGAAATGTTTATATTTTCTGAAGTAAAATATATCTCATTACATAAAGTCACACTTGTGTGAAAAAAATTGGAGAAAGTTAAAATTGGTTGAGCCATTGAGTTGCATGATTAGTGGGACTAGGATAATGAGTAATAATGTATACATTCAGTATTTGTTGATTGTGGACATTTGATTCACCATCTGCATACCTCCTCATGTATTTTCTGCTGTGCCCATATTAACAACTATAATATATAACAATTCATTTCCCCTTATGTAACATGATGACTATTCTGTAGAGATTGCATAACACAAGGAATATTTTTACTAAAATTACTAATTATATATTGCATAGTGCCATTTATATGAGGCACCAACATATATATGTTATTTCACTATAAATGCCTGCTATGTTTTAATATATAAAGATAGGTTGTAACCCATATGTGACATCAAGTTTTCAGACATATAATTAAGTACATTGATTAAAGTTCTCCACAAACTGTGTGGCTGACTGTGAATTCTTTGGAATTGAGGTTTAAAGTAAATCACAAATAAGAAAAGCAAATCTCCTTGCAGCAAAAGTATATTTGGTCTTATATTATACCAAATATTGCATTGTTTGATTGATCTTATGCCTCCTAATTCTTTCATTAATATTTGGAATAAAGTTAATAACAAGGTGTGTTAACTTCTAGAAGTTTGTTTCAAACTTCTTTGCAACAAAGTTGAAGTTCACTTCTTTTTGTTATGATGATGTTTATAAAAACTGTACTTTGAAACGTGAAATCTTTTTGATTTGCTCTCTGAAAAGTAAATGGTTTCCACCTATATTTTTGCATTTTCTGGAAATATTTGGTAACAATCACTGAATTTATATCAAAATAGTTCATTTTATATGTGATTACTCAGTGTTTCAATAATTAATGTGCATGTTTTATATTTTTATGATAATGACAAATTGTATTTTAATTCAATGATTCCTGAGAAATTATTATTAAATTTTCATTAATAAATGAGCTTCAGGATTTGGAAGGCTTATCTGAGTGGAAATGGTCAAATTTTAGAAACCACAAGTATTTAACTTATATAATTCTGAAGAATTTACATAAATGTTTGGGATGAAACTGGCCAATCAATGAACAGTATTAAGTAGTATGTTCAGGTTTAATCACAACCACCCTATATGAGGAAATTGATAATAGTTTTAATAAATTCATCTCTTTTATTGATATGATTGTTAGAATTCATAGATGCTATCTAGATGAAGTTATTTTTCAAGGAAAAGAGAGATTAAAAAGATGTCTAGTGGTGAAAAATGTAACTGACAAGGAATAGCCCAAAATCTTGAAAGGATACTGTCTAACAGTTAGTTGATATGTTGCAATTGTAAATGGTCTTGGCACAGTGTTATGATTATTTTCTGGCTTTTTAATATGTTTCTTGGTGACACAATACACACATTTTTCAGTATAATTGAAAATTAATGGGTGAGAAGTTGCTTGGGTGTTTTTTTATGTGAACTGCATGCTATTAGGTTGTTTTTCCTATTATAATTTCCTAAATATATAGCAGTGCATAAGCATTTCCCACTAGGGTTTTTTTTCAACCCATTGTTTCATGCCACACTATATTTAAAAAATATCATGAACTCATCTTGTGTTACAGATTGGATGATATTTTTAATAATTATATGGCAAGCATGATCAATTTATCTGTAAAACCTATTCCTAAGTTGATGCACTGTGGTATTGCATTTAAAATAGTTTTCAGAGCCATAGTTCACATGTGTGGATGATATGTAACAATAGATGAAACAGAAATAAGGGTGATGAATTGGCCTATGACTTATTAAATTATTCTTTAAGAAATAATAAACTTAGAAAATTTAATTCATGATTGTACTGAATAGTACTTTTTCATTTTGTTTTTGTTCAATTTCACTTATGTATTTTAAGAAGTCTTTCATTTAGCAACAGTGGAAGAACAACTAAGCAGTACAATTGTACTGGAGTCTGGTCTATCCTGGAGCATAGTTGACTGTCTTTACCAAAATTTAAATATGATGTATGATTCACTGAAAATGAATGGATAATTGACTCATCTCTATGTACAACTTTGAGAGAAAAGAATCATTTTTGTATCATATCACTATTGAGTTTTCTTTGGAATCTCAAGTGAAACGATCAAGTTAAGGTGCTACCTTATGGTGAAACCCAAGAAGAATTAATGTGATACTAATTATAACTCTGTAATATGTGTATATTTAAAATATAAGCATGTTGTGTGTTCTATTTCAAGTATTTATCTATTTCTATGTGTGTATTCAGGTGCCAAATTTCTATCAATTGTGCACATAAATGAAGTATTTTAAAAATAAAAAAAATACTTATTAACAACCTGGAAAAATAAAATTACATAAAAATATTTATTGACATTTATTTATCATCCAATTCAGTCACACACCACCAAAGTGGCTTTTGGTCCAGCATGCATATTCATCATGCATACACACATTCAGACAGACACATTTAAAAAAAGACCAAATATTTTCATAGTAATCATATTTAAAAATGCATTGGACTGCATATATATTTTTTAAAATCTAGATGTATGAAGATTTAAATTAATTTTTATTCTGATCTCCAGCTGATCATTCCCTTTTCAACAGGCATAAATATTAACGCAACACACAATATAGTGCTCTGTAAAGACATTATGTGAAACATGTTTCATAATGAATATAAAAAATTACAACAAAACGTGTCTGTACAGGGAAACAAAACATGCCCTTGACTGTCTATTCGAGGAATATGTCAGGAGATTAAGGTTGTGTAACTCTTGCACATAATTAGCCATTCAAACCAATGACTAGCAACCTTACAAAATCTCAGTCATGACAGAAAAAGCCTAATTAGGTATATTTCCTGGGTTTCCAATTAGAACATTATTGCTTCTACTTTTGCATTTTACTAAGTTTAACTTGTTGGATCACAATACAAAAGTGAAATGACACACATTTATTCTTGGCAGAAAATCATTATTCACATTTTGCTTTACAAAACTAGGTTTCTTGCACACAATTAAAATTGGATCACAAACATGTCTTTAAACAGATTTATACAGGAAGTAATATTCAAAAGCTACTCAAGAAAAAGGCTCAAACACATTTGCATTGATGCAATCCATTCATAACCTTGGTCCAAGAAAATCACATAACAGTATACACAATTAACTTAATTCTTGGCAAATTTCCATCACTTTAAATTGTTCTTATATTTTAAGTGACCCTGAACACTATAAAAACACTAATGCAGGAGATATTAAAAATATCAATAAACCAAACAAATTTAAATAATTCAGAATGAACCTTAAAATTTTCGAATCCATATGCATCTAACTGCTTGTAAAATTATCAATTATTCAATTTTCACCAAAGCTGAAACATAAACACTGGTCTTCACACAAGTTCACCAACATTACAATTGAGCATATGTATCAAAATATTAGTTCACAAAGATAAACATAATGCAGTTTCTGTGGGAAATCATCTCACTGGAACTGCCAACTAACAGCTAATTCACCATCCCATTTTCCAAAGTGTATAATAATATAAATGTATGTACATATAATTACAAAGAGTGGAAGAAAAAGTCCACACAAGAAAACACGTCTACCACTGAGTGAGAGAATAAAGCAGGAAAATGAGGGGAACTCACATTTGCATGCTTTTTAATAATCTTACTATCATCAATTTTTTTTAGTTTCAAGGCACTGTGTGGGAGTATGCTCACTTTCAGAAATAAAAGTGATGACTAGTGGTATTTAGTAATTCTTTGAGGAAAAACATCACAATCACGATTATCCCATGGACAACTGCAAACAACATACAAACTAAGACGCAACATTATAACTGTAAAAAAACAAACCAAAATATCGACTCATTTTTCCCAGCACAACCCTAATTAAATTCTACATGGGCAACTAACTCAAAAAGCAAATGCACACAATAACCCTAAACTCACAGAAAAATATAGGACAGCCCATGAATATATTTTACCCATATAGAAAGTTATCAAAACCACATGTATTATAAAAACATCCATTTTACAGTGAAAAAAGCAAATAACAGTTATACCTTAATATTTAGACATCTCGAAACTGCAAAATGTGACATGCCTAAACACAAGTCACAAGGGACAATTGGCTTTTTTATATAATGGATGAAACTATACACTAGTAATCATTTGCAAAAGCAAATACTTGATCTTTTTAAGAAATGGCTGTACAAGGCATTGTAAGAGTATGATAAATAACTAGGTTCCAGAACCCAAACGGAAAGAAATAGATCAATGTGTGGGCTATTAATTTATACTTTAAGGCTCTAAGATAATGAGTATGTTGAATCTTGAAATGTTTAACCTTATAAATCAATTGAAATTTTACTACTAACTGTCAATTTGTGAAGTATAAAAAGAAGTATAGAGAATGAAATATGATCGCCATGGAACTGCCAAGAACCAACATCGAGAGAGGCGTAACTTAAATCTAGCAAATGTTAATTCTGCTAGGACATTTGAAAAAAAATAAAAGGGTGCCTAATATGATACATACATAGGGCACTTTTAAAATTCAGGTCGTAATTACTCTCCAAACACCGCCTTTAATTCAAACTTTGCGGAAGGAGATATTGTCAGGCCATGACAATTTCAAAATATTTATGAAATACGTGATGTAAAATTTGCATGAAAATATAATTACTCTCCAAAATGTTGAATCACTGGAGACAATTTGAATGAAAATGAAATGACTGGAGATGAAACCATAAACAAAGTTACTTGCATAAAGGTTTAATATAATCTTTTTCTTGAATGCTCTTGGTGTTTCTGATAAAACATAATCCCAATAACCACACATGCAATGAGTGCTATTGCTCCAACCATCATCAGGAGGAAGATTTTGATTCCACTCAAAGAAGATGGTTTAGGGTCTTCTATATGATCTGAAAGTGAAGAAAAGAATTAAAGATATTGCTGAAGTTACAGGTTTCACTGTTAAAAAGGTGCAATATATATGCTATACAGTTTGCTCAGGACATTTGTAAAAAATGGCTGTCATCACTTTTATGACTACCATGGGTTAGTAGACTGCTACCTAATTACCACACTTTGGGAAGTAACACATTAATAAATTAAAGTAAGGCTTAGAAAGTTAAATTTTTGCCATATTTTAACTGAACATGTTTGCTTTATTTTCTTTTTACTTAACTCATTTTATTTCCTAATATTTAACATCAATCTTCACAAGTTAGCCCTTTCATGACAAGAGCCCTAAACTGGTATACAGTTCCTGCATATGAGTATGTGACAAAATAAAGGAAAAATGACAAAAAAGGTCGTCCATACTGAGGGAATGATTCGAACACCTGATAAACAGTCGTTCGGCACGAAAAGGGTTAAAAGGCAGTTTCATTTGAAATTTATTTTTCATTATTCTTTACTCTGTGATGAGTAACAATTTTTAAGGTTGGCAAAAATGTGGTCTTCTGAGGTGGCCACATATGTAGTCCAACTGGTTTAACATTATGATACGAGAGGAAAACCATTTTTAACCTAGGTGAAATTCGCAATAAACATTCAAATTTTAAAGTTTTGGTTGGCAAACAAAGTAGTTGATATTCAAAGAGAACTTGTGATAGTACTTATGTATGTAGGTTTTACATAGCTGCTGTATAGTGGCTTTAGGTTTTACAAGATGCTGGTTAAGGTTTCCATTACTAATTCATGTGTAAGTTGAATAAGGTACATTCTGCAATATCAGACCAAAGCAGTATATGAGCCTGTATGGTTACTGTGAATGATGGATAGTTTTATTGGTAGTACGGGGTAAAAATTTCTAAAATTAATGTTTAACTTAGAGTTACTTTTGATGAGTGTAACTTATTCAAGCTAGGCTCATATTAGGTCAACTTTTAACTTAATTCAAATAAATATGATTTAGGATTAACTTAATCCAGGTGGTTTTTGAAACAAACTTCCACAAGTCTGCTAATTAGTATAGTTCAGCCCATTTTGCAACGAAAAATTCGATTTTTATTACATATCTCAGCCATAGTTAAACTCTAGTTTTATCCGAGTAAAATTTATGGGTTATGATATTCTTTGGGCTGATAGAAAACATGACCCTTAAAGAATGACTCTGTAGCATAAAGTTTAGATCCAGATCTATCTGTGGGTTATTAGTTACATAATAATAATAATTAAAAATACAAAGACTGACCTGTAATAGTTATTTATTCTGTATCTATTTACTGAAATTCTGTAAATGAGCACCGAAAATTATGCTTCCAGTGTTGTGACTTATAAATAAAAAAAGAGGGGAGTCAATGAACTTAAGATAGGCTTTATATTTAAAAAAATAAGAGCATTATTACTACCTAAAGTCTCAATATATTCCTAATTTCAATGCTTTTGTTGGCTATCTCAATTGATCTTACTACATTAACAGTAGAATTGGGATATTATGGACTTTGAAGATTTGGATTTTAAACCCTCAAAAGTATTACTTTTATATGGTTTGATCCCTTAGTTTTTGTCCAAAATTTGATCCCAAAAATTTTAACTATACAAAATTATCTATGGAGAGATCACCAACCATCTTTTTTGTATGCATTTAATGTCTCATTATGTCCATTTCTATAATGTATTTGTATCATAATTATTTACTTGACCTGTCTTATATCCATTATTATAAGGTGATCTATGGACAAATGAATTTATTATTACCTATTGTAATATTCTGATATGAAATAAGGCTAGGCCATATTTTCAATTAGTTATGGACTACTTAATTGCTTCAAACCCCTAAGAATAATGCTAGCAAAATATGAATGAATTTTATTGGTTTTGCATGTAAGGGAACCGAAAGCTCCTTTTCACGTATCTCTTAGGGGACATGCCCCTTGGTGATTTTAATGAGTATTTATGGATTCCATTCTGAACCATACCAGGAGCCTAAATTCATGTTTTGTTCACTTTTTCTGAGGAAGAGAACGGATAGTGAAAACATTGCCAAAAATATCAAATTATAAAAAATATAAACTTTTATTAAGATATGACATTGATATATCTTGACACAAGAGTTTACTTGTTGCCTATTGTAGACTCCCCATGACAGGGAAAAAATAATCATTCTGCCATATGTTGATGCAAATCACTGAGAGAGTTTGAAATTGATTGGGAATGGCTTCCTACAAATGAACTTTTTAGTTGGCTGGCATCCATTCTCACAAATTAAATGGAAACTCATTACAGTGAAGGTACACCATAGAAAGGTACAAATGATTAGGAGAAATTTAACTTTAAATTAAAAAACTTAAGACAAAATTTAATTTCCTCTATTCATAATGTGGTTTCATCAGTTGTCTATTGAACTAATAGTACATACCTCTGGGAGACTCAAAAAATGCTGCAGATGGTGATATTTGTGACCTATCCTCTTCTTCGGTTCCGCCACCACCTGCATCTCCCTGTCCAGCTGGTAAATCCAATTCATACAGTTTCACAGAGAGAATGTCGTGGTTGTCAGATAAATCTCCAGTCACAGCTGTCAAGCCAAAATAATAACCGGTTGGAAGGCGAACACCACTAACTTTTAGACACTCCTTCCAAGCTGCCTTGTTCTCTATGTCAGTTGAAACTGAAACACACAGAGGTCAAGAAGTCAGCCAGGTATTGTGGCAACCACTTCAGCAGAGACAGAGGAAAATAATATTACTTTATTGACAGCATGATTGACACCGTTAGGTGTGGGAAACTTCTCTCTGAAGAAACAAGCATAGATAATTTTTCAGTAGGTTGTTTGTCAAAGAGCTCAGTTTACTTTCTATGTTGGCAATTCCAATACAAAAGGAATGGATGAGATATTGTTTCATGTGAAATTTTTCTTAAAAAATTAAGGTACAGCATAAGTGCCACTTCATGTCTCTGAATTAACATGTATCTAGTACATTCAATGCCCATTCAGATCCGCCAGGTGCAATTACAATCCTTTCTTGCTTTGTCTAATATGTTCCATTTTCAAATCCATTAACTTATATTCTATGTACATTGTGGCTTCTAGGGCACAATTCACATACATTGAGGGGCAGTGAAAAATAAGTCCACCAATTTAAAAGTAAAGGTATCTGTGAAAATAGGATGAGGTTAACATTTGACTAATTAACAGAAGTAAGCATGAAAATAATTTACCTATTAAATCCTAACAAAAATGCTATCACTATACAGTCCTATGTAGATAACACCATTATGCAAAACTGCAGGGATTTAATATACAAAAATATGGAAAAAATACATATTATACATACCTGCTTCAATATGTTAGCATTAAATACAATTATAACCCTCTTTCTAAAAATCCATGGTGTATTCAATTACTACATTTCTGATTCTACAGTTAATATAAATACTCTATTATTTCAGGTTTATAATTTAGCTTTTCATGAAATTAGTAATTAAAACTATAAGCTTCCATTTTTAAAATGAATTGTGAGAGCTTTATGCCACTTATGTACATGCGTAAAAATAATAAATAGTAAATGCCCAAGTATGTAAGAAAATCGCATTAGCTATTCCATTTAAATGCTTCAAAGAGAAGTATTATTAATTGCTCAGTAACCAAATTTTGCAAATAGCAACAAAACCCAATAGGTACAATGTAATTTATAAGTCTATTCCAAAAATTTAAGTATTTCACTACAGAAATATTTGCAAAGCAAATAACATGATTGGGCAGAAATTGTTTATTATACCAACTGGTATCAACTTTTCCATTAAATGAGATGGCATACAAAAATGTTGACATGGTTGTACTTTGAAATAACTTGTGATCATGTTATAGAAACTTAGTAATTTGCCTTAATATCTTAATAATAACGTCCTAAGGTCAACACTTGAAAGGATTACTAACCTGAGGAATTGCATGCACCATAGGCATAATGTGAAATGTTAAACTTTATTTACTAAAAGTTACCAAACATAAAGAAGGCTCTCTTGTATGCTGAGTGAAGAAAAATAAAATACAGGCAAATAATTGCAATAGCCTTTTTAATAATTTTTATTTAATGTAGGTGGTGATCCATTCACCATTATTAAATAATTAAAAATTTTATGAAATTGCAATAATAATTTTTTGACCCAAATGAAAAGGCATTCTTCCAGAAGAAACAAAAGTTTCAGCAATTAATATTGACCTTTACATAAGGAAAAGGGTCATAAGGACATACAAGCATGGAACATACTTTTCTTTTATTTGGAAATGAAACATGGAGTAGAAACCTCAGAGAAAATAATATAGGAAGAAATGGAAATTTAGTACTACCAAAGAACGTGGAAAATTAAATGGATAGACCAAATGACCATGAAGAAGTACTCAGAAGAACTCAAAATAAAGAACCTTATGAATTATATGGAGGAAAAGAAAAGGAAACTAACAGGGCATGATGATTAAGTAAAATTGTATTTGAAAGGTTTCTAGTAAGGAAGAACTAAAGCTATATTAAGGATGTCATATGAGAAACAAGTGATGGAGAGGAGAACATATAAAAAACTATGAGGGTGTGAAGAAGTTAAGAGATGACATGATAACTGGAGAGCTGTTACAAACCAATCTTTAAATGAATAACCTATGATGATAGTGATATTGAAAATATTACACATGATTCCTGAGTCTTTGAGCTACAAAATCAATAAAATCTTTAGCAGGGCTAGTTTTTGCACATTGTGAGCATATACATAGGTAAAGGCATTTAAATGTGGTAAAAATAGGTTTTTAACTCAGTAGTTGAAATTGATGTCAGATTTTAAAAAATGCATAATTTGCAATTAAAAAAAATACTTTATCAAACTTCAAAGGTAAAAAATTGTGATATGAAGCCAGTTTTGTAACTTCATAGTTATGCAACTAAATTCATGAATATTTCAACCAAATTTCATGAATGAGCCATTTAAATTATAATATCTGTGAAAGCACAGTCTACCCTGATCATTTTTTTGTTATGATAAAATTTAAGTGCATGCATTCTTTTAACTACAATCCAAACTGAATGAATTTGGGTGCTTAAAATAATTAAATTAGGCTACTCTGGGTAGAGTCATCACCTAAATAAATGCAGCATGTGCACAAGAAAAAAATTCGGAAACACACAATATATATTTATTCAAGATACTAAGTTACCACTAATGTAGCCATTTTGCTTCTACAAAAACAAAAGTCCTAACTGTTAGCACAGAGCATTTCTCACTATTTTTTGTTAGTGGGGTAAGAGAAAATATTCATTAGTATCAATGTTGAAGCTGCTGTCTACGAGCACCACATTTTCACTGCACCTATAATCACATAATACTGAGAAGATGCTTGTATACTTGAGCTCTAAAAATTGAAAGAAATAATCAGAGGAGAAAATACATTTAAATCCATTTTAGTATGATGCAACCCATTTGTTTGGTAATTTATTGCATCTAATATCTTTGAACATTACAAAAAATCATACAAAAAATATAATTAAAATCAGTATATACCAATGTTTGTTTGAAAAACTTGAACAATTGAAATTAGAAAATGGCATAAAGTATCCAGAAAGAGTTATTTCATGGAACAGCTGCATATGTGAACTTAAAAGCTTTTTAAGACCCAGCAAACCACTCCTCGTAGAGTCCAATTAACATTCATAAAGTCCCCTCAGCATAACTTTTTCCTGGGAATTTAATAATTTTATCTATTTAATTTTCACAGACTGATTTATAAATATGGCAAAATAGGTTCATACATATATATTTATAATGAAAATTCAAGAAATCCTATTATTAAAACCACGGTACAAGCAAAAACAATACTGTTAACTAACTGGAAAAAAATTACCACATTCTCCTCAAAATAAATATGTACCACTAAAAATATGGACATAAAATAGCCTAGAATGTAAATCACAGTGAGAGCAGATTGAAAACAAATTATACATGAACCTATTAGTTTTGAGAACATTTAAATGAAATAACAAGTATATCCTACAACATGAAAAACATTACTAATCAATATATAAACCAATAAAAATTAACAGATTGCACTGCTATAAAAAAGAATTACCTCAATCATGGTGGCTTGTAACTGTGCATTTGATGCAAGTGCTCATGCAAGTCTCCATAAACTGAGATAAAGCATGTTCCATTAGCATACAATGTCACAACATGTACTATAAAATCAGATAACTATTTCCTATAAAACAAATTCTACAGTTAACAAGTAGTGTTAATGGCAGACATTAGTTTTACTAAGAACCTGGTTGCTAATGAACAGTGAAAAACTTTACACAATAATTATAATTCACTGACAGTGTTCCCTATGAAATTCTTACCAATTCATGCCATATTTATTTCTAAAGGTATTAGTAGTGCTTTGTATTGGTTGGTGTTAGTATTGGTGCTTTTTCATCTGTCATTATTCACTAAATGATTCAAGGTTCTTCCTATACCACTAAAGAATGGTAAAACCTTTTACTGATGAGCTCTCTGCCCAAATAATAACCATTAAAAATGCCTTTCCTTGTTAACCGTATTCTTACATATCAAATTTTTTCTCCCAAAAGACAACAGTTGATAGCTCTGCCTTTTCTTGCCTTTCACAAATATAGATAGGTACTTATTTACCTTTAAAAAAGTATGTATTGAGTGAACATTAATCCATAACTCATGTATACTTTTCCATTATTTTATGAAGTCAACTGACTCCCAATCATCTAACTTTCAACAACATTCACAGAGATGGCTCTTTGTCATATTTGTGAATTTTCTGGACTATGAACCAAATGCACACATATATTTACAATGAAAAAAGCTACTTACAAGTCCTGGTCTCATGTTTTCAAAACTAGCTATAAAATAAAAAATTATGGGGAAGAGGTCAAGTGTGTGGGCACTGATTTGTAAGCAAATTTGACTGTTACAGATATGTAATATTGGGAGGATGTGGATAATAGTAACCCATAGGAAAAAATTAGAAAAACCATTTCAATGACTTGGGGTTTAAACATACTGGATCCGCATTAGGAAACATTCAGCTTTGTAGTACCCTCAAACCTCATATGTAATCAATGTTTCGAAGCCTAAGTCCTATGGTTTACTACAATAAATTGTCAGGCTTAAAGGCTTTTTTTCTATTAGTAACTGGCTGTTTTCCATTTTCCTTGCCGCATTATGTTTGTCCTTTTAGTGTTCCTATTCCTTACCTTATTTCATTTATTGTATGTTTTCACGCATTGGCAATTCCTACTTGTTCACGCATGTCTAATTGTGTGTGTTCAGCTGTGTGTGCCTCAACGCACACTATTTCTTCCTAATTGTGCATTTTCTAAAATGCTCATTCCTATTTCTTCTTCCCTTATGTGTATCCATTCTTCTTCACTGGTGGTGAGTGAACCAGAACTCTTGGCAAACCAAGTGTAGATTATTAACTAAATAAATAATTACAGATACCATGTGGCAGAATTAAAACATTATAATAAATTAGTTAATAATATTTTCAATATGTTATTTCCAAAATTTAAATCATCTCTCCATTCATGGCTGCTTAAAAATCGCTTTTATTCAGGGAGTTTCTTCAAGTGAAAACTTTTAAGGTATAATTTCTCTGTACACTGACATATTTATATTGTATTTTATCTATGGATGAACTGATGATGGTATATGGCTGTAAATGACTTTTTTCACTAATAGATGTATTATAATTATATAAACATAACATACACATTTATATAGTATCCAATTTTACAGAAAAATGTGGTGTTAAACACCCAGGTTAAAAAAAGGCAGTGATGCACAGGTGAGTGATAATTGTATGAATGAACAATTTTTAAAGTCAATTTCAAATGTAAAATCAACCGATGCAGAAAATATTTCAGAACTCACACCTCAATAAAAAGTTACCAAATGTGTCATGTCTATGGAAATATACGGTTGATTCCATCCAAAATGTTTGCACACATGTAAAATACACACATATTTAAGATAAGACCAAGTATCATAAACCCAAAGACAAAAGATATTCCAGATACTCCACAACAATGTATTTGTCTTTCCTTCCCTTCCCCCACTTTGTCAGCCCCACGCCACAGTGCTACTTGGCCAACC
>WURS02000011.1:632255-647938 GCA_011762765.2 Rhinocypha anisoptera | reverse complement strand
GAGGGTGTTGTGTGCAGTGGGATGATAATTGTCATGTTTCCCAAGGAGGCGAGGCTCCCCGTCAACATGACTGCACACATCTGACGAGAGAGGTGGTGGGGGGTGTCGGGCCGATTCTAGGGAAATGTAATGAGATGGTAAAAGAGCACATTCACTTTTCCTTAGTTAGGCATCACCTCCAATATGCCTCGAGTGTATGGGACCCTCATGAGATAGGACTGGTGTTGGATTTAGATCTTAAAGCTCGGTGTAGAGCAGCTAGATTTGTAAAAGGTTGTTACAACCAACTTAGCAATCTTATTAGAGAAGTTAAGTTGGGGAACACTTGTTGTGTGTAGGTTGAAGTACAGGTTAAATTTATTGTACAGAGAGAGTGAGAGAGAAAAAATGAGAAGGATATCTAAAGACTGGGTCTGATGCTTCTAATTAACAAACAAACCAAAATGAGTTTTTAATCCATATATGTTCCTCCCATGATACCTGGTATTTCAAAGTGAGTCCTAAGAACTTTGTTTTTAATACCTGTAGAATTAATTCAACATCTGACTCTACTGGAAAATGGGCAATATTTTCATTAGAAAAGTATAATTATTGGGATCTACATTCAGGCTCAGTAAATTATTTTAAATGAAATATGCTAGTGACTTTCCTGCCATTATTTGTTAAACTTGCAATTTTAAAATGAGTATAATGCTGGAATCATCTACATATAAGATAGAAAGTCACCAGGTTCCTAGTTTTTCTGGGCGATAGTTTACAAACAGGACTGGACCCAGAACAGAGCCCTGTGGTACACCTTGATGAACAAAATTACCATTATAAATACATTTTCTTCTACTCTCATTGTGAAATTCTCATATATTGGTAATGCTCATGGAGATATAATTTAATGAAATTGTGTGATGTACCTTTATGCCTTTTCTAACCAGTTCCTGAAGGAGCATCCCAAAAGTATCACAGAAATTAAAAAAATAATCCAATGGCCTCTACCTTGAAGTCAGTAGCTGTTAATATGTAATCCATTGCCTGAAAAGTGGCAGATCAGGTCGAAATTTACTTTCTAAAGCCATGTTGAAATTTAGATTAATTGTTCCGATTCAATATATGAAATAATGAGGTTAGAGAAGACCTCAAATATTTTGCTGAATTGATCCAGTACCTACTGATATTGGATGATAAGAGTTCATTTCAAGAGGATATCCTTTGAATATGATCTAATCTAGAGGCTTTAATGGATGTGTAAATATTCCTTGTACCAGATATTCATGTAAGAGAGAGGACTTAATACAACCGAAGGAATATCTTCTGCTTGAAACTCCATCCAACAGTGAACTAGATTTATTACCTAGATTCTGAATAATAATTGTTAATTTGAAGTCTGTAAAGGGGTGAAGAAATAAGGTTTTGTGTTTCAAATCTTAGTTTCATCAACAAATGAAGGAAATGTGTTGTATAAAAGTCATTGGAGTTCATTACTAGTTTACCCAAGTCAAAAATGATGGTTTCATGTGAATATTTGATTAGTTTAGAACTTATGCTACCATTACCCTTAGTTTCATGAATTCTCTCAAACTGCCCTTGTCTTGTAGCTTTCCCTTTTGAAGCAGTCATAACTGAAAGACTTTTGTATCACATAGCCGCTTATGATAATGTTTTCTAGTGTTATTGTTGCAAATTTTTGTAAGTTTACATTCCATTGCCAGTCCGTGACATGAGGTACTTAGAAAAATGGTTTCAAAATAATTTACTGTCTATAAATGTTCAGAAAAGTGTCAAAATTTTATCAAAAACACAATATAGCCAGTTAAACTTTGTGGTGAAAACCTTTTATTCATTTTAAAAAATTTTAGTTAATAGAGAAACTTTCTGGGCACTAATAAAATCATCCTTGAAATGGCCCTCTCAGAGTGACAATGTAATATTGAAGTTAAGTAATCTCTATTTAAGGTAAGATATTTGTATTCAATAACTTTAAGGAACTTCATGATAAAGAATGACAACAAAACTTTGTAAGCCCACAATGGTTTATTTAAAAGACTGGTTTTGCCAAACAGTCGGCATCTTCAGGTGTCAACTATTTGACAAAACCGGTTATTTAAATAAAACATTGTGAATTACAAAATTTTGTAGTCATTCTTTAAGATATTCATATTCTACCACAAGTTTATATATTCTTTTATTTTAGCACTGAAAAGGTTTATTTAAATTTGTGTATTATTCTAATTTCCAATATGATTTATCTTATGGCATTATTTTATGGGGCAACTTGAGCCACTGGAAAAAAGTAATGTAAAATTAAAATGTAAGAACACGCCATAAGAGCTATGCTAAATTTATTCTTTAGATTCATCCAAGCCTCATTCTCACAGTTAAAAAATGCCTCCAGCAGCCCCATAGATTTACAATATCCCTCAGTTTGTAATAAAGAGGTTGAAATTTACAAACAAAACTGACCTCCATCAAGATTATACCCATACTAAACTGAACATTTATACAGAACAGAGATCTTCTAAGTTAGTTGTACTTCTAGTAATGAGGAGGGACCATATCACCAGAGAATGAATTCTACAATTTGCTCCCAAAATATTTAAGAAGCCTGACATCTTTACATGAATTCAAAATAGTTTTTACTAAAAAAGCCATTATACTCAGTCACTGAATTTAGTGAATTATGTAAAGAGAACCATATAAACTGTCATAAAGTTTATATATCGCAATATCCCTTCACAGCATGTAATATTCATGTTGCCATAAATATCATTAATACACTATACATAATGATGGGTCAACTCATTTCTTCAATTCCTGAGGGTCACTTTTGGGTCTCGCGAAAACGGTGTTGTTGCACCGGCACATGTAGTTCAGCGGAATTTAAGACAAAGTTTAGGTAAGTCAAAAATTAAAGGAATTTTCATTATTAGAGTGCTAGAAAATATTATGTGATTACAAACAAATGACGATTTTGAGTGTTAGACTACTAAATATAGTCCCACATACTACACGCACACTATAAAATACAAACTTTTACGAAAACAACGAATCTTCCTCATCAAAATGGAAGAATTAAGAACTTTCTCACTAGACAGGCACTATTCCATGTGAAAAAATGTTATGTACACTGTTGTGATATTCCTATTCAGTTGCTCTCTATGTAAGTAACCCACCACAAGAAGTTCGGCTTTCATCAAAAATATTTTTAAGCAACAGAAACATGATAATGAGACAAAAAATTACCCTGGGCATGGGGTTCTGTCAGATCATTGGAAAGTACTGATAACACTTCACAGATTCAGACTGTGCTGAGTGATAATTAAAATACTTTTATTTGCAGTTACAAAATGTGCATAAATAAAAAATATATGCATCTCTTTATAGTGACAATAGTCAAGAGTTTAGTATTTTAATATGATACATTGCAGGTTCTTAGCACATTTATTATTCTGTTATTTATTATTATTGTTGCTATTTTTTCCATTATCCTGTTATTTTATAAAATACTAACAATTCAGTACCCTACGAGTTGTGCAGAATCAAGATTCTAATGTAATCAATTCTCAATAAAGGTTTGATGTTCAAGCTGAAATTATTATTTTCAATCTTAACATGGTGAGTGTTAGCATTTTAATGATGTTGTAATACCTAAGAGGTTAACCGCCACTTTTAGGTATGTTCTGTCCTGAAATAAAGAAATTATTCTTTATTTACAAAGATAAATATTATTACTGCTTATGTAAAGTGATTCTTACACAGAGTAATATCTTTTTAAGTGGTTGTTTTGTTGACTGGGATTAAGTGATATTTTTGTAGGAATCGATGGCATCGGAATTAATAGGACCGGAATGAGAAAATCGGAATTGCTAAAATTTTGGAATCCACCCATCACTGTTAACTTTTGTAACTGATGCTCACTCTAATTTCATACCATTTCATGCTCCAAGTTGCTAGTACAACCAAACAGAAATTAAAATAGACAAATAAAATTATCAGCAGCCAAACCTATGAGTATACAAAAAAGTCTACTTTGATTCGTAGTGGTGTGGATTAAAAGACAGACAAAAGACAGATTTTATTTTTTTAAATCAAAATGTCATTTTAATATCACCCTAGAAGATGGTGTTACACTCACACTAACACAACACTCAACAGATATAAAGGAAAGCTTGGGGCATTAAGCATTGACTCAGATTTCTTCCACAACTAATGCTGTACCATAAGCTTTCACACAGCACGTTCTCCAATAACAAGGTCTTTCTATGTTAATGAGACTCCTAAAGAATAAAGAACTTCCAAGGGTAAAAATGGATGGGAATATATGAGCAGCAATTCAATAATTAAATATCAACCCTGCACATTATCAGAAAGAGCAATTATCCAACACACTACAGGTTAACATTAAGACAACTTCACAGTCAACAGCCTCAACTATTAACCAGTATTATTACTATAGCTGTATGTATTTAGTGCATTAAGAGAATACAAAAAAAGAATAAATCCCATAATTTTCAAGTTCTCTGTTTCAAAAATTTTTAACTCATGCATGAAATTAAGCATGCCATGTACATAATATAAATTACCATGCTTCCAAAATTTTCCACTTGCACACAGAAAAATTCAGAACAATGTCAACATGGTATAAAATTTAAAGATATGATAGTTGCCCTTAAAATGGAATTGCAACATTTAGCATACATGTTCCTGAATATCCCTGATTATCAAATCACATAAATATAAAAATCTGCCAAATATGGAAGTCAACAAACCAGTCATAACTTAAAAATAAATAACCGAAAAATCTCATAGAAATCTGACTACCACCCCAAAAACAGGATTAAAGAAATGTTTAACAATTCAGCTTCATATAAAGGAGCTGAATAATTTATAATGAGGAACAAAATAGATAGAAACATTGCATAATGCAAATGTTTAAAATTGCACATTAGCCTTTTAATAATAATCTATATTTCTGGGATTATCACAATCCATTGATTTATCAATGTACACAAAAAATCATTTATGAAAATTGAGAAATGTTCTATTTTATGTACAATGACAGGATTTGACAATGGAAATTCAAACTTGTGTAACTAATAAATTCCATGTCATTATGTAGATCACATCAATTCTGGCATGCAGACATATTAATTCACCACAACATAAAATAAATTTAAATACTGCACATTTTATTCATGATATTATTATAATGAGAACATGAAATACTATGAAAAGGAGGCTGCAAATAATACCCAAGTATTCAGTCTCAATCCCTTTTTTTTAACAATTCTGCAGCCACTTTCCCGATTAAAATGTTATCACTAAAACGGCTCACAATTATATTTTCACATAAAGGCAACCAACCCTCATGAAAATCAACCACGTAACATTCAAAAATGTTTACATTGATTATAAGAAATCAAGTTTGCTGAAAGACAAATATGCAATTACTGATGAGCATAGTGAAATAGGCCCAATATTTATCACCCAAGGCAATTTTATTACTACGGAAGGCAGCTTGATTATTTAAACAATACTATATCAAGGATTCAAATAACAACTGCATTAAAATACTTTAAAAGGAATCACGAAACTTAATGAACTAACTGTCAGTGTTCATATATACAATAAAAAGTAAAACATAATACTACAGCAACTACGTATTAAAAATTTTTCATTTCACAGAATTTCTGACTAGTCTTACCCCAATAAGGGAATGCTACAATAGCTTTAACTGTAATAATTTTTCTTACAGTACAATAATTATTCAAGTGAAGCTTCATTTAGAATATTTTAAAGTACAAGTTATGTAATTAAATAAATTAAAGTTAATAATCGAAGCTGTACTATACCCCTGACTAGTTGATATTCTTTCATTTCTCTCATTTTATTGAGAAATATGGCATACTAATTTAATCATACAGACTTATAACAAGTATCAGTCAGTAGCTTCTGATAATAAGTTAAAACTGTATTAAATAGAGAAAAATTAGCATCTTTACCTAACAGGATAATGGCATTCCATAAATGTCAAAATCATATGAAAACATAGTAAGTACATAGGCATAAGAAGGAGCACTTTGAAGGATATGCATTCTATTCACCACTTAAAAAGTTTCATCCTACTATACATGGCAACATCACCAACCGAAACTACCATCTTCTATTGACATAATCAATAAAATAACAAAGATAAAGTACCACTGCATTTAACATTGTGTGAAAGTGTCCTCTACAATTTCACAAAAGAGTTAGAAAATGTGACTTAACTAGAAGGCAGTGAGTGCTTTTTCAGGCAGAAAGAGTTGTTTCATTTACATCCCATTTACAAATAGTTGACAGAAAGATGAATAATCAGAAATTTTTTTACCAGCTTAAAGATATGCTTTCATCAGCTCCAAAAAAAACATCACAGCAAATCTTCCTTCCTAGAGGCCTGATTGTTTCATCAGTGATGAGAGATTCTCTCTTCCCACAAACTGGATATGAACAAAGGAGGGAAACTTGATAGAATTAAAACAGAAGAGGGTGCATAGGAAAGTTGATGATTCCTAAAAATGCTGTTTCTGTCACTACCCCTTCAGTACCCTCTCTCTTCACTTGCCCCCCTTCTGTTCACCTCACTTGAGCTGCCCTGTCCCTTTCCACCTCCTTGGCATGCATTCGCTTGCGGTGGGAGAAGCAGTTCCCAGATGAAGCAAATGCTTTGGGACAGTAAGGGCACTTATATGGCCGCTCACCTGTGTGTTGGTTGAGATGAAACTGTTGGAAAAAATGGAGATACGGTGAAGGAAGCCATTTGCCACCCACAATTAAAAAACATATTGCCAACTGAATGTGTCATTTAAATTCTCTGTACAATATGAGCTATTCTGCATGCTGAACATGGTTAAATCTTTAGCAATAATTGCGTAAAATTTGACAAGTCTGTAGTTGAACAAAATAATGCTTGCACATCTGAACATTCACTGGAAGCAAGCAAAACTCAAGTATTAAGACAAAAGTTCAATGCCAATTGACTGAAAAGTACACTAGATGCTTATGACAAGAATCAATATTGATGTGACAGAAGTCTTTCATCAAAATCATGAACCTTGGCAGTTACTTAGTAAATTCTAGAAAACATTTCACTCAATCGACTCTAAATTTTTTCATTCAATTTTTTGTAAAAATTTGATTTCTCCACTCTAATATGTCAACGTATGATTTAGATTGTTCCTGAAAAACATCATAAATCACCATGATCTTTTGAAACACTACCAAGCAATTTCAACGCCTTGCATATATTCAGTGGTCAATTGCTTACCAAGCAATTTCAATGCCTCATATATAAGCAGTGGTCGATTGCTTGCTTTTTCTTCAGAGCATACGTTACACTTTATGTCATGCAGAAAAAATTTTCTTCTTCTTCCAATCTTCCATCGAAAACACAGCCCTTTCATGGTAATTTACTACTCTCTATTTCCTGTTTCATTTGAATTTTCCCTATGATGCATGTGCACATACTTTAATGTAAAGTGCGGAGAAATATGACATTAAGCAATGTTGACCTATGATACAGTTTTTAAACAAAACGAAACATAAAAGTAATTTTATAGAAACAAAATTCATAAAATACATAATTATAAAATATTTCCTTAATGGTCAGCTGCAATGGCTGTCACATGAGCAATATCTTATAATAAAAGCACAAAAGAATATAAAAGGGGGATGGGACCTCTGATGTTGGCATTGTACAAATATATATTAGTAACGAGAATCAGACTATTGATTCTCTCTACTAACAACATACAAAATAATGTTTACAAAAATGTGAATTATCAGTGATAAGCATTTCTCAAGCCACAACTAAGGTGAAATAAATTATATGATCTCAATGACAAAAAGACCAATCCAGTAATACAGTTCTTCCTACTTCCCATCAAATCTTAAAATTTCTCATATATACCAGCAGCTAAAAAAACTTATTTCTGAATTGTTGTGTGATTAGTGATATGAGTGTCAACTAATATACAACGAATTCTTCAGGTTTCAGTAAAACATGAGACAACTTGAGCTTACAATACATACCAAAAGCCAACCATAACGCTTGCTGCGGTTCACGGATATTTTAGAGTTAAATATCATAGAGAAAAACAACAAACTCCACTTAAGAAAAAATCATAAAAACAGAACGCAAAACCCTCTACATGAAGCTAAACAACTGAAGACAGCCACCACATGTTAAAATGCATGCAATACTAAAACCTTTTCTTCACAATGAAAACCTGCAAAAACATCAGATACCTACAAAATTGTCTGGTAACACTTAATACCTTACAAATAAATGCATTTATATACATATACATTTATATAAATTTATTAACATCAACTTTTGTACACTCCAACCACTTTTATAGTAAGTAAAATATTTAATTTATATTTTTACATCCTAAACAATTTACTAAAAAATTATTTATAAACAAAAAGTTGGGCTGATAGATCGGCCCATGGCATTTTTCGCACATACCCCTAGGGCCGATAGATGGCACTTAAAAGGTTAAGGCAGATTCTACATACATAGTTTTCCATAAACAGTAAAACGATGCAGGCTAAATGATTTTATTGTAGAATTAGCAATTACATAGGGATGAATGGAGAGCTGCAGCTTTTCAGATTGAAAGAGCAATGAAATGAATAATTTGCATAAATGAATTACCTTTAAATCTTGATTGCGTTTGAATGTCTTCTCACAGTACGGACAGGCATGGGCCCTCCCAGCCCCCTTCCTTCATTCTGTCGTCATCCTCGCACTTGCTTTTTCCTACGTTTCGGGAGAAAAAGATGACGGACGCCGCGCGACGAGAAGCGAAAGAATCGCTCGGGTACAATCCCTCCCCGCAGCCAAATATTCCCTCCGCAAATTCGTCCAAACCGGGAAACCCACGATTTTGTCCCGCTCTTTGAGCAAGTCTCCATGTCTCAATTGTTTTTGGAGAGAATATACCTATCAAAGAGCCGCATTTAAAAATTCCCCGCAGAAATAGATCGTTTTAATTCCCTCCGTTTTTATTTCCCGTCCGTTATTCTTTTTTTAGCTCTTTAAAAACGTGCAATCGTAATAGTCTTCGACTGTTTTGAGTGATTCCTCTTAGGACAATTCAACAATATACATTATATTTCGAGCGCGTTAAAACATGTACTTGCACTACCTTACTTTACAAAGACTGAACAGACTTTTTCTGTTTTCACTTGATGTCACGTGAATTCTCACAATTTCCCACACCCCTGTAGCATAATTGGAAACGTCTTCTCAGATTGAGGAGTAGGTAGCTACGAAAAAAAGATAAATTAAGTCAATGATGTTTGAAAGTAGCGGAATGAAACGTTAGGTATGACGAGAGTTTTTAACAGTAAAAAATATCAAACAATGGATGATGAAAGGCAATACGTATTTTATATGTTCCATCGAAGATAGAATTGAACCACGGAATCGTAGTAGGAACTAAAAGAGCGATGTTAACAGGAGTTTTATTGTCTTGATTTGGAGGAGATTCTGCGTAGTACATCTATTATTCTGAATAATAAATTATGAAAATGAGTAGTTAATACTGAGCTTGTAAGATTGAGAATATATAGTACAAGTATGTACGACGAGTAAGTAAGCAGAGCGTATTGTCATTGGGAATTATTCTGGAAGAAATAAATTAGTGGCAATGAGGGACTCAGCTGTTGTTGCTGAAGTTCTGTTGCTGAGCTGCTGTTGCTGCTCAGCTCAACTGTTGTTACTGAAGTTGGAGATTGGAATGAAGTATATTAACAATAAGTTTTAATTTTAGTAATTATGTTAATAAGAGAAATTTATGCAATTTTTTAGGAAAAGGACGTTTGGTGACGACGAAAGGGTGGTCTGCATACGACAAAAATCAAAGGTAGACTTGCTACACATAGTGAGATTCCCGTTAGAGTTATGATGTTTAGTCATTGGTGATTTAATGAACTCAATAGTTTTCCGGGAGGAGACTCGGACTACAACTAAAAAGGTTTTCAATTCATTCAAGAGAAGGGTCACGACGACTTCCCTCGATACAGACAGATGTGCATGCGTGTTGTGGAAGAAGTTTTTAGAGAACGCGGTGCGAGCGATGGGGGTGAGCGTTTGAGTGAATAGCGGAGGGTGAGTGGGCGGTGAGCAGTATATGGAAATTCGATACGAAGGTGTGCAACTAACACAAGGTCGTAGTATATCGGGTGAGAAGAATGAGATTACCCATGGTTATAATTACGAAATAAATCGATTACAGAATAAACTAAACTCCATCTATATTTATATTTTTGAACAATTTTATTTTCTATTAGATCTTTTTTTTGCAGATCGAACTTATACAAGAGTCAGTTGAAGCGTAAATATAAGACAAGCAAAAAATAATGTTTTGTAAAAACTGTGCATATCACATCTCTTCGAGTGCAGAAGAACCTAGAAAATTCCCACTTGATAAAGCTTTAAAATACCCTCCGATATTTACAAACTACGCATTTAAGTTACTTTCAATAGGAATCTAGAATAATGTTCCACTTCGTGAATAGTAGTAAGCATCGGCTAACAAAAAGCATGACTGTCCGAATCCCACTCAGTAAATTGATGATGCCAGTTTATCAGAATTAACGTTCCTCATTATTTTGGATTAAGAAGTGCATGAAGCCGAAAAATATATAGTAAAACTAATTACGACAGATGATCAAAAAACGAAGTGGGAAAGTACTACCTGGAAAACTTAAAAATCGTTCTTCGAAATGAAGTCAACAGAAAATTCAGAGTCATGACATGGAGATGTTCTCATTAAACCTAGATTTACTTTAATAATGAGATTTTCAAGCTAGTTCGTTGCACTAACTTTGTTCATTAGCAGTCAATTAATGGATGGACGATAGAATTTCAGTAATGTGAACGTTCTGAATTCGTTCAAACTTAACCTGCGCTAAGATAATTGCACTGGGAGGGATTCACAATTAAGATAATTGCCTTCACGAAGCATAACTTTTACAAATTAAGAAAATCAATTATTTACCATGGGATAGAGGGGACTACTTTCGTTTCTACTAAAAGGATGTCAGGCCGTCTCTTAAACGACAGTTAGAGAAATTATACCATCATACCGCATATATACAGTAGTTTTTCTTTACAGGGTTCTTGCAATAGATCGTTATAAACTTGGAGATTAGAACCACGCAGATGCAAAAAATGAAAAAGCAAGGACATATTTGTAGAAAACATCAATTGCTTACTTTGAGCATTTGGAGAACTTTGCATCACACCATACAGCAATAAACAGATCATATTTGCTCTTCCTCCTCTTATCCAACAAATACCAATAAAATATTTTGTTTAGTCAATCATAGCTGAACCAGGTAATGCTTGAGAACCTAGAACCTAATTAAAACCTATTTTCAACCTATGACACAATAACCACAATGATAACTTACGGGGAATAATTTCGACATATGTATTTTCAGGCACTGTATATTAGGAAGAAGTGATTATATGGAGAGCTATTATCCAACTTTAAAACAAATACTAGAAAGACACTATATTAATATTTTGAATACATAAAATAATCAGCAGAAAGAAATACTGAATGGTATGCTAAGGCTGATCAAATATATATTGTGAAAATAAAATATAATTGAAAGAACAAAATAAAATGTTAAATGCCGTATAAGAAGACACGTAAGAAAAAGGAGGAAAAACACGTTAATACACGCAAACACATGCATGATTACTTCATATTCACTGGTATTTAATCTACTACGAGGTAAAAAAAGATATCGAGAACGAATTTAAAAAAATAGTTACTCCTGTCAGTTTTCTGAGGATGGTATAATGCAGCGAAACATGTGGAAGGCACAACAGTTTTCTATTGGAATAAAGAGTGTATCTCTGGTCACCTTTGGGTGTACCTAATTTTCAAATAGAGTTGTTTTTAATTTCAGTATCGACCATCTAGCAATATATTCTCTTCCGTCTAATTAATCGATTGAAACGAATACTATTCCAAAGCATTTAGGTAAACAATCAAAATGTCAAATAAAATACACCTTAAGAAGGAGAAAAAATCGTTCACTCACCAAAGCAAACATTTGCAGTGTCTCAGAAATCACTCAACGCAGACATTTCGAATTTAATCTCCAATCGGTCAGTGAAAGCGCCCTTCAGAATGAGAGAAGGGAGCGTCAGCATTTGCGAAATACCATTTTTCCTGTTTTTGCAGCGCTTTCCTTCTTCTAGAGGAAGCAAGAGTTAAAAATAGAGAGAGGGAGGGAATAAAATTATTAACATAAAAAGGTTTAACTCAAGGTTTTTTATCGATAAGGAAAAGGATGGTCATTTCCTCGACGCACAGAATTATAACAGTCGAATTATTCATCTATCCTCAGTAAAATTTAATAAGTGGAACTTGGTTAATTCAAAACTCAAGGGTCAATTTAAAAAATGAACTACCCACGAATTGGAATCAGCCAAAAATGTTAGAAAAATTACTGATGACCCAAGAAAAACCTAGTCTTTCGACATTATTAGTAGATCTTATATGATATATATGTAGAAAAATGTATCTTAAACGAAATATATATCTTATAAGAAATCATATTTACTCTTGTTTAAAAAGTAAGATTTAATGGCTTTCTCTCATATTCCCTCACCCATAATACATAGATCTAAATTATTTAGAGACTAAAAAGAGAATCACGTCGTTCGATTAAAAAAAATACGCTGAATAGATGGACATGAATGGACAGCCTACGGTGCCTTGTAACCGTTTCTTGCTGTTCTATTGGCAGAAGCAACCCTTGCTCCACTCCCCCCAACGTGCCCAAGGATGGACTTTTCACCTAGACTTTCGTGAATACCTCCAAAAATAAAAAACCCAAACAATTTTGTGTATAAATACTGTCAAGAATCAATAAAAACTGAAAACTGTTAAAAATTTAGTTTTATCTCAATATTTGAGGTAGGATTAATTGAGTTACTGCCTGCGTCGGTAGCGGCGGTATCAACAATTAAGGACACGTGTGTATTCTTTTATGTTCGACGTATTCAAAATCATTCTTTTTTTCTTTGATTTTTTAGCTAGTGAACTTATATAAAATACCATTGATAATTTCAGTGGCTATGATAATTTCTTGGGCACATACTTTACACAGTATTTGGATGTTACTAATGAAGTTTATGTTTAATGTTTTATATAATTCATGTAGGGGGGGTAAGATAAAGACAAACGCTGCTGCATTGTGGTTATTGTGTCTAAAGATAGAAATGGAGCATATAAACACGTTAAATTTCAGTAATTGAGCTTTTTCTCAAATTAGAAAACGTTTTCTTCCTAATATCATTGGCCTCGGTGGCGGCGGGGTAACGTTCTCGTCTGCCAACCCGGTGGTCGTGGGTTCGAATCCCGACTAGGCGGATTTATCAATATCCATCTAGGGAATGGATGTGTATGTGTGTTTCGTCCATGTTATTTAAAAATGTTATAGTGCACACTGTAACTGGAACATTTGTGCTGTTAGTGGGCGATTGAAAATAAGTAAATGGATAAATTATATTTCAATATAAAAATTCGAATTACACACGATTTCTTAGCATTTTTGTCATTAAAAACCTAGGGATCTAATGAAATGTCCGAATTAAAAACGATTTCGAAATTTAAAAGTTCGATATATCTAAGTTCTACTGTCTAATAAAACAATATTGTATTTAACCATTTCGTCTTTTATATCATTATTACATCGAGGGGGGTGAATGTGGAAGGAGAAGGAAGACCTCTAACTTAAACATTAAGGAGAATTTTTTTTTTCAAAACTGTACCCATTCATATTAGGAACGGCAAAATGAAAAAGACTAATCAATGAAATAATTCACAAGAAATGTAAGACAAGTCAACCTATCATCTACACGAAATACATATTGACGGGAATTGCGATGGCCTATTAAATAAACAGGGTCCTGATTATCGTCGATAATGATCAAAAGAATAACCTGGTTATACTGAATAAAACTCATTTATTTTCGAATCTCTATTATACCCTTTTTCTATTGGCACTAAATAGACGATCATCAGCTATTACCTGATTATTTTTAAAAATGGTTATAAAATATTACATATAAAGAGTGCTATAGATTTTTTCATATTAATAAAGGTCTCTTTTTATGGACACATTGATATTTAAACAATGTAATTATTATTTATAACAACATAATAACAATATAATTTTTGTAAATATAAAAATAGTGAGGTTATTCCCTTTGGCAACCGGAGCTCAAAAGATGAGGCTGGCCTATAATTTCAATGTTAAATTATCTTTACTACTACCTTTCCTGAATATTTGCAGTCAAGTCCGACTTCAGCCAGCCAAGTCAGTCGCGGATTTTTACATGCTTTCCTAGGCTTCTTGATAGCACATAAAAGGCTATGAAAGGTTCCGTGAAAGGTTCTCTCAGAGAGGTTCACTCCTCGAGTTCTTTATCCAAGCTACCGGCAATGGAATTAAGAAATTGCTTCTAGTAGTACGGCAGGAAAAAATTCTCGCTAAAATAAATAAAAATCTTACCTCCATTTTAATGATCGTAAGAACAACCAATGTATTCTCATATAATCTCACGAGATATCATCCCTGCCACTAATTGTGCCTGACCATTTTTTCTAGTTAACAGTTCCAAAGTATTGTCTAAATACCTTCCTTATTCTTCGAAAGCATTCACCAGCATTATGGCCGTTCCAAAGAAGATTACTTTAATATGTTTCACTAATGTAATGAAATCATTCATGCCCATGGAGATATAAACTTTCGTTTTTGGCGAATATGCACTCAAAAACCATAGTGTATAAGAGAGATAAATTACTATGATATTAATATTGTATTACCGTTTACATATTTTTTGCTATCTCATGTATATTATAATATCGCCAGTTATTCTACTGAGTATTATTTCAGTATCTGCAAAAATCCAAGTAGAAGGATAGTATACATTAGTGCCTAAAAGATTATTGATCTCAAATGCATGCGTTGTGAAGATAATTAATTGGTACATAATTTGTTCAAGTCATAAAATAGTGTACATTTTTTAAATTCCAAGATGATAATTTATTCGATATAGCGATTGTTTTTAACTACCATCATTAAATAATAACGCTGTTGTCACAACCATTGGTGAGGATAAATACATGCAATACGCCAAAATTAGTAATTTATAATATCTTTGTACCTGACGTTTTATAGTGGTAGGAAGGGGATATATATATATATATATATATATATATAAAAGTGTATTTATCTGTTAAAAAACTATTAAGTACATGTTCATTACTTTAGTTATATGAATTTATTCAAATTAATGAGCTCTTCTTCGCCTTATTTCACTGTAATTTAACCATCAGTAACTGAGATTATGTTAAACTTTTCTTGGTATTTATTACTTCAATTCAACTACCTGCATTTGTAAGAATCAATATATATATATATATAGTTCAGGAAAAATCAGACGACCAGAAAACACGAACACACGCACACACTTATACACATTCACTCACAGAAACAAGTAAAAACAAAGACTCACATGATGGAGAAATATTTTGGGTCTCTCTTGCCATTTCGTCAGTCTGAGAGAACTCAGACTGACGAAAGGGCAAGTTTCTCCGTTAAGTGAGTCTTTGTTT
>WURS02000011.1:595211-616966 GCA_011762765.2 Rhinocypha anisoptera | reverse complement strand
AGGACAAGGCTGAGATGCTACCGAGTCACGTTGAGAGTGTCTTAAGTCCGAATCCTCCGACAGAGGAGTCGGCTGCAGTGGAGGGAGAGGTGGCGAAGTTCATTTTCTCGCTTGGAAACTAGACTGTGGACGAGGCGACGGTTCCTGTTTACTGCAGGGAGGACATCGGCAGAGCCCTGCGACGTCTCCCGCTGAGGAAAGGCCCAGGCTCGGAAAAACTCCAAATTTCTTTCTCCGGGAGCCGCCCAAGGCGGCGGCGGCGTACCTGGCCTCCATCTTCAGCGGCTGTGTCCGGCTTTCCCACTTCCCATCAACCTGGAGGCAGGCGAGGATCGTCTGCTTGCCAAAGAAGTGGGGGCAGAAACTAGAACAAGGTGACTTCCGGCCCATTTCACTCATCGACGGATTCGGAAAGTTATTCGAGCGACTTCTCCTGGAGCCCATGAACGACCACATTCAGGAGGGTGGCTTCCTCCCAGATGCACATTTTGGGTTACCGGAACGACAGTCCATGGTCAACCAGCTAGAGAGGACAAGGGACTTCATCATCGAGGAATTGCACAGGAGGGATGGGGCGGTTGGAGCATTCTTCGAAATCTCGAAATGTTTTGACCGTGTCTGGCAGGAAGTCCTCCTGCTAACAATGTATCGGTTGGACTTCCCAGCCTGGCTCAGGAGGATGACAGCAGCATATCTTCGGGCAAGAGCTTTAGTGTGCACTGGCGTGGCGAGGACTCTGGCGTGCGTTGGATCACTGCTGGCGTACCACAGTGGTCCGTACTAGGGACGGTGTTGTACAACATCTTCGCCCATGACATCCCACAGGATCATGGGCCCCGGACACTCCTGTCCCTCTACGCGGACGATGCAGCCATCATCTGCCACGTCCGCGTGAGGAACCATGCCGCAGGTAATCTGCGGCGAGCTGCAAGCAGACTTCTGTCATGGTACCGTACGTGGCGCGTCGTAGTTAACGCAAAGAAGGCGACGGTCGTCTACTTCCACTCAAGACGTAGGAGGCCAC
The DNA here is from genome assembly GCA_011762765.2 of Rhinocypha anisoptera. Lineage (NCBI taxonomy): Eukaryota > Metazoa > Arthropoda > Insecta > Odonata > Chlorocyphidae > Rhinocypha > Rhinocypha anisoptera. Next base: position 615,942 of record WURS02000011.1, on the reverse strand, counting down.
CGGAGGCCAGGCTCACCGTCAACGGGGAGGTCCCCCCATGGAAGTCCGAAGTCCTCTACCTCGGTGTCGTCCTCAATCGGAGGTTCCTAGAAATTTTACCGTTACTCACAGTTTTTAATATCATTATGGATATACCAGGTCAAGTTGGAGTTGCTAGGCCACTTCCAATAAGCTCCACACTTTGATCATTACAGAACCTATAAGTGTGTGCTCTTAACACTTAAACCCACCTGGATAAAGTTCATTTTCAAAATTAACCAGTACAAAGTCTGCCTTGTTTATCTGATTAGTATCAGGCCATAAATTCAAATCTATTTTGTAAAGCAGCATAGCCAACTATTTATTTTGACATAACAAGAAGGAACTTCCTTTAAAAATGTGACCTTTCTCATCACTATCAGAACTGTGCTTATTAAAATTTCTTACAAGTCTTGTGGCAGGAGAAGAGTCTCAGCCTTGGTCAGCTATTCCTGTAGACCTTGTAGGCTTCTGGGAAATGGTGGTTTATGATTTTATGTTATCAAATATTACATTTTCCTGCAGGATCTTCCTCCTTGGCTCATAAAGCTGTATTTTCTTATTCTAGTTTCCAACTTATTTTCACTGCCCACAACTTATGTTCAGTGCCCACAAACAGCACTAATAGGCCAATAACAGTGGTAACTATAACAATTTTAATAACAAGGACAAAACACCATGCCCATGGTGGAGATTGAAAAATCCACCAGAATTCGAAGTCAACCTCCGGGTTGGAAAGCAAGGATGTTACCCCACTGCCACTAAGGCCGGCAAAAACTACTTCCAATCAATTCCTTGATGGAAACCAGAGATTCCATGACTTGGATAGGCATCATGTTCTAGGAAATTTAGTTGGAAAATACCAATTTACAAAACATGATTTGATATTACTGGATGACCTTTCCACCAGCCCTTATAGGAGTACAAGAAATTCCTCCTTTGGAATTGATGTGAACAGGGTGTTTCAAACTTTTTTCTTCCATGTCCTGAGAACTGTGCTATTTTCATTGGCCAGAAGCATGCAACATCTAGTGACTCTAGAGGTGGGTAATATTCGGTGGTAATGGTATGAAGGACATTTTGTTCTTGAAACAAGTTGATTATTTATATATTGAGGGACTGAGGTAATTACAAATATCTTTATTCTTTTTTGTTTTTTTAAGAGTGGGCAATAGTGAAAACGTGAACATATCTTCAAAGCATTGGCAATCAAACCAGGGTGACAGATGGAAGCATTCTTTTTCTGGGCCATTTTTACCAGCAGTACTTCCAAACAACAGAGGTGTTACTTTTTTAAAAATTGCTTGTTTCCTGCATATTTACAAGTCCTTACGGTAAACATAATTTAATCAGTATCATTCATATGTCATGTTTCATCATTTAAAAGAAATCATTGACCTCAATTACACTAGCATAACTGTGAGTGCCGTTCCTAGACACTTTGATATCCGAGGTTCTTGTATTTTAAGAAAAAATTATGCTCATTCTAAATATTGGGTGTTGTTTGATCTGTCCTACATTCTATAAGTAGGCTCCACATTAGCATTAGCTCCAGCACATTTATCGGGAAACCAAATGATCCTAGTACAGTATGGGAAACGAACATGGCTTCCTCTTCATCTGTCAAAAGTGTGTCCCACAGTATTTTTCCCACAATTTACTGTAAAGGGTATTACTTTGGGTAATATTAGTAAAAAGGGCATTATTTTTTTTCTAGAAGCTGCACAAACAGATATTCTTCCAGGACTTACTTCGAGACCTCCAGCATGTATCATGGGTCTGATTTATTGGTATGGAATTCTATTAACGACACAATCACAGCTGCTTAGGTTTAGCATACAATATTTAAAAAATATTATTATACATGGATAGAGCATGCAATATTTAAAAAGTTGTGTTAATGCTTTTATCAAATTTGGTCACACACACAAATTTGATAAAGGGGAAAGCATATGATAATATGTGACAAAATGTGGTCACATATTTGGTCTGATGCTTTCTACGTAATATCTCTCAATTCTCATTATTCTGTTACCTATCTCTTCCTCCTTTGGTCTATTCATTCAACTTAGACCATTCACAACTTCTCTTAGGAACACCTGTACTTAGTTATTTTTGTCTCATTTAGCTGTTTCCTCACTTCTTTAATCCACTTAGGAGTAGTATTCAATTCTGACACACAATTAAACATCATCTTTGTTTGACTACTTCTAACAATGCTCTTCTGGTGTCCATGGAACTCTAGCCCCCCTTTTTCACATGAACTTGAAGAGCATCCAGCATTCTTCCTCTTATTCCAGACGACTAAGTAGTATCAGGATGCATTTACAGTGCAGTACTTCTGTTTTAATGCATTATTGATGAAGTAATTTTATTTTTTGTCTGAACATACTGCCACTTTATGGCTTGAGCTCACTATCATAGTGGCTCAAATTTATCACATTATCTTTCAAAGTAATTTATGACTCACTTGAATTAATATACATCTGGTAACTGCTTATATTAGTCAATTACATAAGCAAGCAAAAAAAATAAAACTCAAAACAGATTTTTAATACCAATACTTAGTACAGTAAAACCTCTACATAACATACCTCCACCTAACGAAATATTCCCTGTAACGAAAGAATGCGATGGTGCAGGGCAACTTCCTATGTAAATATATTGGAGGATTCCTCTCATTAATGAACTCCTATTTTACAAAAAATCCTGTTTAAGTGTAATATTGACCCATGCTTCGTTTATCATACTACTTTTCCCTCTAAAAACCACAATATTACTAAAACTTTGTTTTTTGCATGTTAATTGCAGTTTTAAAAGTTGTAGAGCCATTGAGTGATCCAGTGGGAAGAAGCCAATTATAAATTTCGTTAAAAGATTGAAGAAATATATACCACATGACTTTGGCCTTATTTGCAGGAAATTTGAACTGAGAAATCAGTATAAGCTACAGAAGGTTCATCATAAACAATACCTTACCTATTGTAAACCGTAGTATTATTGCATTCATTTACATTAAGTTTAATTTTCCAATGGCGATATACTTCCATTCGAGATGAGGTATAACTACAGTATTTGAAAATAGTTAGAATGTGACTTTATGAGGTCCGGCAGTCGTTTCATGATGGCCGTTTGCAGGAGAAAAGTAGGCAGGACATACTTCTCTTTGAATGCTGGCAAAGGTTTAGCAGATAGCAAACCTTCTTCTCTATCTGGGATGACCCTTATAATCTGCATTTCTTGTAATTTCCCTCTGAGTGGGGCAGTGGAGATTCTATTGACCATAGTTAAAATAATTCATGGCGAAAAATATTCAAATATGCACTCCATATTTACATTCCTCGATAATTTCTGATAACAAACAGTACCCAAATACTTTGATTCATAACCAAAATGCAGAGACAACTGAGGAAAATGATGAGATTGGATCAGAAAGAAAAATTTCCAAAAACTCAGTGGACGAAATGAATTCGGCAAACTCACCTCAGGGTAGTGTACCCTCATAAACGGCAATGGAATGGGGCAAACTATTCCAGAACAATAGTGTGTGGCCGTTTAAATCTTTTTTTGAAAGGCTGGGTCATAAAATGAGGGGCTAGAGATGGTAGGAAGGAGGCGATCATGCGTGCAAATGAGTATTCTCCTTACTCATCCGACAATAGGTAATGTACGTATTCCACAGTCAAGTAGCTGATACCCATAGCAAGTGTTTCTTTTTCCCTTGGGGAGTCCACTGTGACCTGCACCTCCAAATAATTAACTCTCCCCTTAACAAAGTGGCAAACTAAGCTCCCTTGGATTTTGCTACTGAGAGGTTTTACTGTATATGATAGTCTCAGGCTTAATAATATGGTACATATGTATCTCCATCTGAAAGGTATGAGACAAAAGAAAACTTCCCCAAGGTAGTACAATAGCATGTTTTTTTTCTAAATGTTACAAATAACCTTCTAGGAGCTGTTAACTGTAAAATTCATTTATTTGAGGATGAGAGTTTAATATTGTTTAGTTATATCTGTGGAGGGTTGTGTAATCCTGACAAAGTCACCTGGAAAGTGTATACATGGTCTAAAATTGATGACATGGAAATAAATGCCACAAAAAGCTAACTAATTAGTTTAATAAAAATGGGCATGTACATACAAATTAGGGCAGGTTAATTTACCAGTGATGAACAAATGCAAGTATGTACCTTGGACTATGCTTTGAGTAATCATAATTGGAGGGAACTTATGGAAGCAATTGCACAAGACCCACTGTACACAACTCTGTTAAAAGAAATTTAAAATAATTTTCTACAACAACAAAGGAATGTGCACTTTAACTTGTCAAGCATATTTTGGAATATGGAGTTAACTATTGTGACCCCCCAAATAAACAACTCCCAATCAAAGATAGAAAAAATACAGAGAGCTGCTACATTTGTGCTAGGAAAGTATCTTGGGCTAAGTGAGGACAAGTCAAGGTGATGATCAGAGCACTAAGTTGGAAAAGCCTACAGATGAGAATGTCCAGATAGGTGAAATATTTGACATATTCACAGGGAAGGCTGTGAACACTAATTTAAGAAAGAAAACACAACGCAGATGAAACCATGGTATAGGTGACCACAAATGGAAGATGAGGCTGTTAGCTCAAAAATGTATTTTTCATTCATTCAAAAAATAAACGAAGTACTCTTTTCTAAATAGAGGGAGGTACCAAGGTATGGAAGGAACTACTAAATAAATGAGAAGTTTTAAAGTGTTTTCCTGACAATGTTTAAGTGATTATATAACTAACAAAATTAAATTTAATGTCATTAAAATTAGTAATTATGGTTACATTGTCATATCCATTTAGTTAATATTCTACTTGGTCTCCTTTATCATATTAATGTATTTATTTGATTATTCCCCAATTAATACATAAGAGTATTTTATTATGTCTGTGGGCCCCACACTGCCTTGCCACCAGCTTAACTGCATTGTATTAAGCAAACAAACTACCTATTACAGAAAACACACAATATGAAACTCAAATAACCCAAAAGACATTCTATAAAGTAACTGCGGACAACAAAGAAATTCCTTAAGATGTAAAAAAACAAGATGTTAATCTGCATTCGGACAAGACTAATGAAGCATTGTTTAGGCTGATTGTTGGAACGTGAACTTCATATATTTGTGGAAAAGTGCAAGTGGCATTACCTCACCCCTGAAGACACTTAGTCACCCCAGTCTCTAAGGTAACTAAGGAGAAAACTTGAATCACAATAAAATTTTTTTTTGCAGTATGAATCAGGTGATTGTATCATTAATTGAATAAGATTAATAATTAGGACACTTTATTTTTACCTTATAAACAAACACCATTACTTTCAAGAAATGCTTTTTTAACATAGGTAATAGTAATTTGTATAAAACAGAGTGAAAGAGTTAAATGCTTATAATTATAACTGCAACAATTCTCAAAGAAATAAGACAAAATAACAAAAAAATCATATATATAATATCCTATACACTTTATACATTTTTATGAAAAAATAAACTAAAAACTATGCCAACTCAGACTTAATTTTTACAGAAATAAAGTAAAATTTGAACAAAATTCCATACAATACTATGACATCTCATAATAATCACCATTTGAAGAAGTTACTCCCAAAATTCACCTCCTAAGGATAAAGATTGAGACTAGAATGTCTCTATCTAAATCCTTTTACAATCACAGAGCCTCCAGAAAATTCAATTCATACCTTTAAAGTCATGGGACAGCAAAATAGAAGAGCAGAAAATGTAAATAATATCGACGAGAGATACAAAATCAGCCCAAATATGATAGTGAAAAATAAAAACTGCGCAACTAAAACATATAGTAGCAAATGAAATCACTATACACAAAAGGATAAAGTATAGAAGCACTTCACGCTGCACAAATATTCAACCTTAAAACATAACAAATGCAGAGAATAATTGCTTTTAACTATAACATCATTACTCAGCCTTGCTGATTTAATTAAAATGAAACTACATTACACAATGTACATAAAAATTCTAGTAGTTATACCAAATGGACAATTTTTTTATGGATCAGTTCAGTGTCCCAGAAAATAAAAAATAAACTGGAAACATATTAATCAACAACCAATGAAGAACAACCAAGGTTCCTATGTTTTATTCTGCATTCGAATTTATACTGAAATATAGTGATGAAAACTGCATTATACTCTAATTTTCACTTTATTAAGTGTCATAATAGGTGTTTAAAAACCTTTCTCTCTACTTCACCATAGTGTGAATGCAGTAAGTTTCCAACCCCATAAAAGAACCATATCATTTTCTTAAAAATAAAATACATTCACCCTAAAGCAAGACAATAAAGTTTAATCCCTTAGCAGAGCAGCATTCGTTTAACATTATCCTTAAGCCGTGAAGAATTTTCCTAATAAATAAATTGCTCCATATCACTTCAATCAATTCCAGATACCAAGCACATAAGAATAAAGCTCTGTAATACTTTGGTAGGATAGCAAAATCACCAAAGTTGCACCCTCAATTTTTTGACAAAAATAAAGTTTAAAAGAAAATAAACATGACACTTTCAAGTACGTATTAAAATGGCAACAAATGCAAACAATAAGTGAGAAAAGACAATATGCAGCTTTGCTGTGAAAGTTTAACATTATTTTAATGATTTGTCAATAATGCCAACTTATTTCTTCATGACTGGTGAAAGATTTTTATTCACCATTTTCATTAAAAAAAAACTTTTACCTTGTATTTTCAAAGATGTGTTGGCTAAAGAAGGTATTGCGGTGTTAAAGTCTTTATTTCTTAATCTGCAGCATATATTTTTACAGATACTATTTGAAGTAAACTTCAAAAATTATCAGCACTAGTGAATTAATGCACAATCTTGTTATGCAGAAGAAAATTGAAGAGACACAGATAAATATGAGATAGTAACAATTAAGTCATTGTCAAATAATCTTCAATTCCAGGAATCACAGCCCCTTCATAGGTCTGCATTCTTTGATAAGTGTCTTCTAGCATTGAATGCTCAAATATTTTTTTAAATCCATTGTTAGATGAAGTTCAACATAAAATGTTTCTAGTGCTATTAAACTATCTTTTCACTTGTCAGAGTAACAGTTTTGAAAACTGTATACTTCCAAGTGCTGTCACATGTATACTAATTTTTTAACCACAATCTGCATGTTAGGCAAATTAGCAATCACAGAAATATTAGTGCAGTACAAAATTTATGGAAACAATTCCAAGGTTTGTTCTTAAGGAATAAAAATGCCTTTATAAAAATGTAAAACATATTACAGACACACTTCTGTAATATAGATGACATGTTGTGCTCAACAATTTTATAATCAGCTGAGAGCAAAATTATGATAGGCTGAAGATAGGAAAATGGAAGATGAAAAATTTGGCTGAAAGCTCTTCAGATACTTCAAAAAATTTAAATGTAACCTGCAATTGATACAATTCTTGAGGTAACCACACCACTTCTAGTTGATGTTTTCTAAAAAATTATCACATATGAAAAAATATTCCTATCAAATACTCGAAATATGATATGAAATCACATTTCTGATGCCGCTGTAATTTCCTAAATTCAAATGGCGGCCCCTTTTGATAGTGGAAGACTAAATCATATCCATGAAAAAATATTTTATCTTGAGCAAACACGTACATGTCCCCAAGATAATTTTTTCACACTTGACGTGTTGACTGAATTACACTGGCATCATTCATTGATTGATAAATGTCCATCCAGGATAACCATTAGCCAATAAACACCTTTCAATAATGCTTTTTTAGGGTATTTCAGCATTTTCAACAACATTAAGTTTCCTATCATAGAAAACTGTTAGAAATAGTCTATTACTTCAATGATCACAACAGTTACTTTGATGTTCACTGAAAGTATAAACATGTGGTCATTAATTCAACATCTAATAATAGTAATACCACAGTATTATTTTGCCTTTGGTGATGCAGCAGATCCTCTTGCTCGAAGGTTCTTCTTTGTATTCTGGTCGACCTCTGGCAGCTCATTCACATCATCATAAGCTCCTCGCTTACCTATATTAAAAAAACAAGTACATACTGATTAAAATCAAACAAAACCCTGAGAAGCCAAATATAAAGATAATAGATAAATTTATAACATATTTGAGGGAAGATTCTTGCCAAAATGGTAAACAAAATTGATGTTGTTTTGGTGTTACTATTTAGTTTAGTTTTTCCTTTAAGAATGGTATACATCTACATGTATACCCTCCAAGACTAGGTTTTGGAAATAGTGTAATCTAGTTCGAGTGGTTGCTTTCATATATTGTCCGTGGAAAGAAATAATCCATATATCTGCTGCTTTGTGCATTTAACTCTCTTACTTAGTGAATCATCCTATAAGACTTTTTAATAGAGACAATTTTAAATTATGTATTATATATGAAGTTACAGCTCAAAAACAGTAATGTGACACTAAACAAAAGTCTTGATTGCGACGTGTATATGTATTGTACGTAATTGATTCATTCTTTTGATTAAAAACACCAACTTTATAATTCAACACTTAGTTAAACGATAAACTGGGTTTTGACATCAAATGTCTTTTTCAGGTCCTAAAGATGACATTTGATCACAAAAACCAGCATTGGTTAACTGATATATGGTAGAATACTACGTTTTTGCTTGTTGTTGGAAAATAATCAAAATTTATTTTCGAGAAATGGTTAAGATTGAGACTTTGTGGAAATCCATGTTGATAACAACAGAAATAAAACTTTGCGTTCCACACGAAATATAAATTTATGACTCAACTTGTTTCACTACACTGTAGCATCTTCACTCCTGAAGATGCTACAGTGTTGTGAAACTAGTCGAGTCATAAATTTATATTTCATGTGGAATGCAAAGTTTTATTTCTGTTGTTATCAAAATTTATTTTTAAGATCGAGAAAAATGTTACCTTGGCTATTGGCAATGGAAATATCAATTATTTTCCAAAGATGAACTTTTTATGTATATCATATTTTATTATCGATAATCCTTCAAAATATCATTGATAATTCAATACAAAAAACTTCAATATTTTATTGGGCATAAAAGATTTTTGAGATAACTATGAAACAATTTAAAGCTTTTATAACACTTCACAGGGGAGATAGAATGACTAGAAGTGGATTCCATTTGGGGGTAGCCAACTAAACACTCCCTTCAACATAAAAATTATGGCCTCATATTTCAAGGAAAATATTTTGGCAAATACAAATATATGTACAAATCCACGTGCATAAAATTATTAAGGATTATTATTAACAATTTATTAGTTAGAAACAATAATTTTACTTATATTTTGACCAATATTTGTTTGAAAATATACTTTTGGAAAAAATTCAAGTCATGTATTGTTGTTATACATTATTTACATATGACTGATTGAATGTCTTTTTCTTCCATAATATTTATGAAAAAATTTGACCAAAGCAGATGATGTGATTTACAAAGAAATGACTCGCTCAATAGAAATGGTGGAAAAACTAATATGTATGATGAACATACTCATAACACTCAGTCAGTTGGTTAATGTGAACTTTTCAATATTCAATGGGATCAGTGACAAACTAAATGAAGGCATTTCACCTCCAGAACAGTTATTCAATGAACTCAAAAGGAACTTTCAATAGGGGTTACTTTTGAATTCAATGGCACATATGAGAATGGAGAAACTATCTTTGAAGATGGAGAAATCTCTAACGATTACAGCAACTATTTAATGGTTAAAATAATAAAAAATTCCTTATCAGACAATAATAGCTTATGTAATAACTTACAGCTGTGAGAGAGACTGTGAAATCATTTTGGTTGACAGCCTCTTTTTTTAGAGGTAACTAAAAGTGAAAATAAAACCAAAATTTATTTTGAAAAGTAGCATAAACTTGAAATGGGGAGAATAAAACATGAGGAGGAATAATGACATTAGATGAGAGACAAGCTGAGGTATTCAGGAAGATAAAAGAACTTTAAAATGAGTGAATAACTGTAACATTACAAAGGTATCAGCAGAAAAACTTTTGACTGAACCAAAGGAGATTCAGGAGAGAGAGAGGAAAAGCATGGCACTAATATATAAGGCAGACATCTTTGTGTGACATCACTTGGGAACCCAAATGCCTGATGCATAGTCTACCGGGTAAATGAGTTGGAGTGTTAAGGGGAGAGTATGTTTTCAAAGTGTTTTTGAACTAAATTTTTCCTGAGAAGTATAAGAGACATAGCAATAATATGTAAGGTAGGCTATTGCACATCTCTATTATCTATTCGATTTGATAGTATCATTTGTTACGCTACGTGGAATTTAATACGCCATAGAATATCGTGAAAAAGAGTTGGAGATTTAATAGAAAAGTGTTTTTGAGGAGAAAACATCTTTTGCAAATTTTTCCCTAACAGGAGATATTTAAGACCATGTCATCGTGTGCTGTATTCGGTTGTATGCCGTAGAAATGGGAATGAGGATGTTCTTTCTCTATAATGGACAATATGCATGGACTGCAGTTCTTCGCATAGAAATGATTTACCTTTCAGTTCAATGAGTTAATTGCTTAATAAGTTACTTTGTTACTTCATAGGTATATACTTAAGCTTGAAAGGAGTTTTAAATTTATAAATGTCAATAATTTGGTATAATTCATCCAGGAATGACATTCTATACCAAAGTTTCTATATATGTAGGTACTTCATTTCAAACATGGCGCCTCGGTGAGTATTCTGAATGACACCATGTGCATTTTTGATCTCGGAAATGGGCTAACTTTTTATTAGTACCATGAGTAAAAGTATGTAAAGGAAATTTATTTCTACAGAAATAGAAAAAGGGGGGGGCAAAGCAGATAACAATGGCATGGGATCAGGTATTTTACACAATGAAACAGGGGAAGCATTAAGGAGAATGGTTAGTCTCATTTTTATCATGCTTGTTGTAAATTTGTTTATGTACAACTGAAATAATTTTCCTTATATGTAGCCTGATGAGCATTTTCCTCCTGTAACCATTTTTTTTTTACTATGGTATAATGACTTAAAAGAGTTCATGCCTGGATCCTTTTTCAGACATCTTGTTTGACTTTGAAATTGGCAGAGTATTAAAGGAAAGGTGGTAAGTTTCTGTAAGATGTAGAATCTAGAGGTGGCTCTGTCTGGGGCTGCATCTTTGAGAAAATTAAGAATCCAAAAAAATGGGTAACGTTAACATTAACTTAAGTGCTGTACCACCGATCCAGAAAAGTGTATTGCACATCTCAGAATCATTTCAGTATATCTTCTTATAATTGCTACAGTGTACAATTATACAGGAAGAGCATTCCGAGGTGAAAATTAAAGACAACTCAATGCTAAACTTCAGCATACATGTCTCATAAGAGTTATCCTTCATTCACAAGCTTTCTTGTCTTCTCGGTAGAAAGCCATTACTCCAGTGTTTTTGAGTTTATATTTTCCAAACATTTACCAGTATTAGTTTAATAATAAATAGAGGAAAGAAAAAATTATGTCGAGAAATAATGTTTTCCAATTCAATGTAAATAAAAGAATCCAACGAAATAGATACATTTTAATAGACTTGTAAAAATGTTAAATATTCAGTACTTTCATCATTAGTAAGTTTACAGAAAATTGTAATTCAAAGAAAAGAGAAAATTAAATAGGCTTTCCCTATTTTTCAAGTCCTTCTTTAAAGTATATATTTGGAGTCACATTACATTCAGAACAATAGAGTAGTAATGTTCCATTCTGTACATTACGTCAATCTTGGTCAATATAAAAAGGAAAATATCATTGGTGATAACGATAAAAATCTAAGAACCTTCACTTAAATCTTTGTGAACAATCATGAAAATCATAATAACTGTTTTTCACTATCCCCCACATTTTAACATACACATACTGCTTGTACATGTAGCAAAGTGATTATAAGATGGTTGCAATTACATGAACTACGGTCACTGTTAAGTTAAGATTATGAAGAGTTAAAATGATTTCAAGTTGAATGCTAAATAATTAGTTACTCTTTTGTTGGTCATAATATATGAGTTTATACTTTCATAGGCAACTGTTATCAACTTCAAATGCTAAAGTGACTTACTTTCCGCATCCTTTTTCTTTTTCAACTGGGCCTCTTTCTTTCGATCTTGCCTCTGTTTGCGTGCATTAGTTGCAGCCAATGTAGCATTGCTATGCTTAGGGGCTTGCTCTCTCATGCGACGCAGGTGCAATGTGATGAGATTCCACATCAGCCAAGCTTGCAAGAGGCACACTGCAGCCAATGCATTTATTCTGTAATATCAAAAGAAAATAATTTTAAACGTTACCAATCATATGGTGGCCAGAAAAATGTTGTCACTATCAGACACAACAAAAGGAATTGGCAAAGCAATGACAATGTTGGACAGATTCAACTTGTTTTTAGCCTTTTTGAATGAAACAACTCAAAGTTATCTTGATGATTCTGAAGACACAATCTATTTTTGAGAAATAAGCTTATGTTTCATGGTCCAATCAGGCTATTGAAATACCAAAAAAAATTATGATATACTTATTCTACCTCCACTTTTAAAGATACTGAACATTATATATTGTAGAAATATGGAGAACTGCCAAAAGTGGAAGATATTAAATTGATTTCCTAAAGCGAATAGCATTTTTTTTCAAACTTCCAAATGATAAAACTAAGTCTGAGGACACATATTCAGTGGCGTTTTTGATGGCAAGAGATTTACAATCTTCTAAGGTACAGGAAACAATACTTCAGAGCAATGGAAGAAAAACTATAATTGAGTTTCATAACCTATTTTATTATTTTTAAGTGTCAATGTTCTTCATGTGAATATTAATACTCACCTGACTAACTGAGTGTTAAAGTTTCCAGTAGAAATATCTAGCCCTGGTGTACCAAGAGCTAGCCCATACCAGAAGGTGAGTACTGAGAGGATTATAGATGCGAGTCGTACAAGGATAAACACTCCATTAGCCACCATGAAAACTCCTGAAATCAAAAACAAATGCCAATATTTATAGACATTATCTCTGACAGTTCATAAAGCAATGGTATACAAATTACACATACAACAGGTAAATACTCATTAGTTACAAAGTATATGAAAATTCATTTAAAAAACATCATACCATGGAAACATAGATATTAGAGTCCATGGTAGGTAGAAGACTTGGCTACAGAACAAGGGGCCTAAATTCAGGGCCTGGAACTACCTCTGGACACCTCCAGCTAAAAGCAAACTTAGTGACTTTCTGGGCACCAGACCTTCCTGGGTAATAACAGGTGGCAGGGAGAAAGAAACCGGCCTTCCTACCCTAATGTATGAATTTTCACATGCCATTTGGCTTACTATTAGATGAGCTGTACCCTTACCTATTAAACCAACCTTAGGGTTGAATACTGTGTTTATATGGCAAGGGAAATATGGAGATGCAGAAATTAAAAAAGGATGGGAGGTAATTATGTCAATTACATTTGCAAATGATGATAAACCACTTATTCCATAATATTACAGAGCATGCTGCATATATGTATGAAAAGTTCACTACTAAGTTAAAGAATGAAAATTAATTTTAAAATAAAGACTAGGTGATATGGCTAATGTGAAGGGCAGCAATTATGTTAGGTGGAACAGTTTAGTTACTTGGGCATTACATATAGGCAGCCCTGATCTCAATGAACAAAAGAAGCATTTATAAAAATAAAAATGGTGGACTGAATAAGCATAGCCAGAAATATCCTGCATAAATGACAAGCATGACAATATGAATTTAAAAGAAAAAATTACTATGATAATAATGGGCTTTTTATCTTTCTCCAGTATTTTTAGAATTAACCTCCCTAATTCAAATAACTAGATAATGCTCAATAAATTCTAAAAATCTTCAACCGCATAAGTGGCTGTAGATCTTACTATGTTGCAAACCTCATGAAATTCAAACATTCTGATTATGGATCCATTTCCTCTCTTTGCGCCACCTTTGCAGGAAGTTCTGATACACAAAATATTTTGTAATTTGCATTGTTGGAAGATATGAGTAGAAGTTTATGAAGTAGAATGAGGTAAGGATAGGTAGTTCTAATTTGGTGCTAATCAAAACCCTACCAGTCAGTACACTACTCTTCATCATCATTAAGAGGAATGAAATAAAATTCAGCAAATATTTACCTTTAATTGCTATCTTTAACTTAAGAACCAGTGATAGAAATGGTAATTATGAAGGGTAATCTACCACTTAAGGTATGTTTTTGTTGAACTTAGAATTAGAATTACTGAGCCCAGCCTTAACTAAATCCCTCCAACTCTGCATACTTCCTACCAGCTATCATATATCTAAATACCTGTTCTGTTCCTACCTCTACCTCACCCAAAATTCATTCATTGTTTACTTTATACATGCCTCGTAAATTCTTCTTCTTTTTTGTTACCCTCAGGCCATTATCATACTGCACAGTATCATCTGTCATGATGGTCAGAGCTCACACTGGACTTTTTTCTTTGTGACTCTTAGTATTATTTTAGAGTGTCATTTTCCAGCAAGTTTAAAAAATATCCTTTTTTGGCCTGGCTTCCATTACTTCATCATGTGTAGCATATTCAGGCACATTTCATTTTGGTCAGTCGTGCTGGTCGGAGCCTGTGCTGAACTATGTTTTATCTGTGGTTCTTAGTATTTATTTTACAGTCTCGGTTTCCAGGAAGATTAGCAAATATTCTTCTAATATTAAGTAAGTAATGACTAATATATCTTAAAATTTTAATTATTATAAAACACAAGTTTTCCATGTTTTTATTTATTTTACTGTGTATTTACAAATTTTCCTTGTTCTTATATATTAGTGAACCTGCTGTTTATCACATTTTGCCATATTATTTATTTGCTTTCCTGTCTTCCAAATTGACTGAGAATCAATGCAAAACCTTGTGTTCAATTCTTACAGAACTGTGACTCATTAGAAAAATTGTTAAGTTATACAAATTCAAGTAAATATGTTTTCCAGAGCTATGTACCCCTCTTATTCCATGGTGTTTGGAGCTGGATGAGTAGATACAGAAATTTGTGATTTATAATTTTTCATTTTGATACAATTTAGAAAATATTATTTTAGGGTTGTTCCTGTGACAAATGTCAGAGTTTGAAAAGTAAGTATATGGAAAATATTCTCATCGCTAATGATGATAACAATGATTTTCCATCAGAAACCCCCCATAAAGAGAATTCTTCTTTAAGCAGTGAAGAATCTTTCATTTACACCTCAAGGCCAGGGACATAGGTGGTATCAGTTCTCTTCTTCCCCTGAGGAAAATGACTCATGTGAGTCGGATGAAGAAGAGGTTACTGATCCAGGTGAAGGTGAGAGGGTTGAAGTGAGAATGAAGGGTGCTAACCCAGTACTACCAAAGAGTGGTACTACTGTAGTGGCCATATTCTTGCTGCTGTGTGGGAAAAAATCTCAGTGATTCTTCTTTCAATGAAATGCAAAGCAGAAAAGAGCCAATTACATAGTGAGGTGAAATGCAAAGCAGAAAAGAGTTCATCTACACAGTGAGTTCAGGTAACAGACGTGGAGAAGCTTTCCATTATTCAATCTTATAATGATTATATGGGAGGAATAAATATGTCAGGAATGATGCCCTATACTTATCTTGACAAGAAATGTACAGTAAAATTTAGGAAAATGATGTTTCAATATTTTTTTGCATATGGTACTAAATTAATTCCTATTTAACATCTAAGGAAAATTAGACATTGGGAATAAGGCCTTTGTCCATGCAACATTACTATTAGCATAATTTAGGAACTTGGCAGAGAATAGCTTCAAGAAAAATAAAACAAGAGTTAGCCAATCTGCGCCATCAGTAAAATGTGGTGTCAAAAACCTTAGAAAAATGCCATATTTTTTAAGTGAAGGATTGTTGTGCGTGTAGTATAAGAGGGAGAAAGACAGAGAAAAAGATCCTGAACTGTGCATGGTAAATTCAATAAAGGTCTTCACAGTGAATGCTTCCAGCATAAGCATTTGTGCATCAGCTGACGAGAGCATGAGTGTAGCCAAATCCAATAACTTATATCTGTTGCAAAAATTAATTGATCATCAAAAAAATGCACCACTGGAGAGAAAATTTTTTTCCATCAATAAGAAATACTATTTCAATGCATGTAAATAATAGTTTTCTAATTATAATTAGAATAAACAGAATTTTGAGTTTTTTTTTACATATATAGTAAATTATTTATTTATTTTTATAAAAATTAAAGTCAACCCCTATAATTCTTTGTGGAACTACTTAATGACTCAAACAAAGAAAACACTTTGTATTTCCAAATAAAAGTTTTACTCACAGCCAGGGCTTTGACAAGTAGCAACATGTATGTACACCTGATGATGACACTGTCTCGATACCTAGGTCATGAGGACAACTTTTATGTGGAAATACTAAGTGTTTTCTTTAAGTCATGACTTAATTACATCAAACTTGAATCTAATTAAATAAGTGACTGAATGTCAATGACAAAGTATTTGAACAGGAAAAGATCAAATATTTAGATTTAACCTAAAATATATGGTAGGGATTTTGGTACATTTCAATTTCATTATATTATTCTAAAAATCTAAATGAATTTGAAATGGAACTTGTGATAGATTTGTCTTATTCCTTATTAGTACTTTTGCCTCAACAATCAAGTATTAAATGTAATTGCAGACAGTAGTGACTATAGGCAGAGCCAAAGAGTAATATTGTAATTAATCTACTGTTAAAAGTAAGTAAATTGCATTCATTTTATGCCACCAAAATAGTGATATTTTAAGTTAAAATTGTGCATAAGATTGTGTTATGAATAAGATTAAGATTGCATAACCTATATTTCTGAAGCTTATTACTCAAAATAATAGTGGAAAAAATGAGTTATATTTCAGTTTATTAATAAGATTTACCAGTAGGAATATCAATTTAACAATGAAAGTTGGTGACATAAATTAAAGGCAGCGATTCGAATGAATGTATTATGAATTTGGTAATGATGGAAACATGAGTATAGACACAATTCCCTAATTTTTAGCAGTTAAGTTCTCAGTTGGAATTCTGGCAATTCAATTTGTTTTATAACAACCTTTTGATCTTTAATGTAAAATTTACAGACATATGTGGATGTAAACTTTGTATAATTCCTACCTCATTCTATACTATGAGGTATAGTTCTAACAAATGTTTTAATATTGGCTTACCTTTACTTCCACTTTCGGCTTTGTCAGCAAAGTACACAAGACGAGCAAAATGGAAAAGAGCCTCAGAGACATAGTGGAATACCAAAAGGCAAATTCCCACACGGTTAAAACTGCAAAGAGAGAAAAAATTTGTACTAACAATAAATAATCGCCCGCTGTTGTCAATATTAAGAGCAAACAATCATTAAGAAAATAAAATTGTAAAAATTCTACAAGGCCTAATTAAACTAATACCCGAAAAGCTATTCAATATTGAAAGAAACAAACCAATTTACATTTTCGGAGTAGGTATATAAGAAAACAATGAAATGGATAAAGTTAACGTGTTTACAACTAAACTATTTAGAACTTAAGCCTTGGTATTGAAGACTAGAACCATACTTGAGCAAGTAGGCAGCTGCAATGAAAGTCAGGTGAAGAGCAGCATACCGGATACGCGATGCCATTTCCTCACGCTTTACCTTCTGAAAGTACAATTCAGGGAAACAGTGGGTCCAGTAGGCCAACTGAACCACGTAGAAAAATTTCAACATGAATGGCATCAATGCATGAGGGTATCCTTCCCAGAGTGAAGGGACATTCAACAACAGGTTTTCCCTGAAATGTAGGTACACATATGTTAGCAATGTTGTTACGAGAGTAGGGCAAACATAATGCCTAGAGATTTTTAAATTAAAACATATGGAATCAGCATGTAATTCAAAACCTAAATAACACAGAAGGTCAGCTACCGAGTGTTAAATAGAGTTCACAAAGACTATGAAAGTTAAAAAACATATGGTTTACCTGAATATCACATCCCCTCCCCATAGGATGGAGACGACGAAAAAAATTAGTAACTGCCCCGATTCATTGAACTTGCTATGCTTAGCCTTGGAAAGATGCATCTTTCGACTGATTTTCTGTCGAGAAATAACAAGAAATTAAGAATACATCGATGGGTACATATGAATGTTCGGGGTTTAAGTATTCACAATTACTTACGTCGAGGACGTATTCCTGAATGATGGCATGCATAACTATGCATATAAGAAAATAGAAAAATACTGCACAAAAATCCTTCCAACCATATGTATAGTATATCGATTCTGGAATATCGGTAACTTCATGCTGATCAGCAGTAACATTATGGTGAACTGCAATAAACATGTATGCAATCGGCGATGTGACCTGCAGGAAAAATATATTGACACTTGTAAAAACGGAATACGTGTAACGTTTAGCCATACGATAAGTGCCGAAATGAGGGGACACAAACCTGAAACATAAGTCCTATCACAAATACCATTGCAATACATGACACGATATCGGCATGATTTTGAATAACAAATTCATGACTTAAAATTGGAGGGTTTTTCGACGACGACTTCCTTCCTTTGAGACCCATTTTAGGGATAGCACCTCAACACCAGTCGACACGACTAATACCACTCACTGCCAGTTGCCGTCTACGTGGTGGATGAAACCGGTCTGTATTTCCTACTGGACGTACTGAGTGACATCCACGACGGCAGGCCGGAAAGACGTGTTGTTCCAGACGCTGCCGATTTGGCATATTCTTATCAAAGGCACAATTTAACTGTATTAAATTCAATTTTAATGTCATAAAAATGCAAATAGGAGCTGCTGAAATTATATATTACGATTTATAAAATAATTTTAAACAAATAAAAGTTGAAATTATCTTTTGTTACTTTTATTATATGAAGTGATTTTCAACGTTTGATCTTTTGACTAATATTGTTTCCTGTTGTTCGTTTTTGTAGTGTGAAGAAGAAATTCATGATATTTTGAGTTTGTAGTCGAAACAAATTATTTCATCGTGTTGTTTAAGGAAAAAGATTAAGGTGTATCGTATTTATTAATAATTTCTTTGTCGAAATGACTCGGTTTTGTTTTTTGGGTAAATTAATATCTAGGTCATCAGGGTAGTCCTATTCTTACGCCCAGTGGGTGTTCATTGACCCTGACTTATTGTCATACTTGGTTTGAGAACTCAAAACTTTCTCTTACTCGGAACATATTTCCTGGATGTTTGTGTTAAATTATATAGGCTAGATGCTCTCATGGAATTTTCATGAGAAAATATAGCCTCAATATGTGTTAACATATAGATCTGGCTTTTACCATTCCTGCTCTCTCCATTATGTGTGACTTGACTATTAATTGTTGTTCATTCACATTTTTTAATAGGATCATAAGGAAAAATAAGCCCGGGCACAAGCTGTTGAAGTTCTCGAGTCCAGCTTTACTCCATTGTTGTCGCGTTCGCACTAAAAGTAATAACGTATTGTTTGTTTTACTACTTTTCTAAAACATTGCACATGCAAGTGTTCGAAAGCACATTAAGAATATATGAATCGGCCGGCAGAAACTGTGTTCTCATGTTTATATTTTTGCAAAAAATCGCTCAGTACATCCAAATAAAAATATCTTTCTAAACTAGCAATTCCACTGGAATGTTATCTTCACCAGCTGCCTTGCTAGACTTCATTTTCCTTTCTCAATGTCTTAACGGGCAGGGTCTAATGCTATTCTCGCCTACTTAGCTTCCTTTTCCAGAATCAGAGAGCGAGTTAATTTTCTTTTAGTTTAATTCATCCATCCTCTTCAAAATCTGTCCTGGACCACCCTTGGTTCTGTTAACATTGCGACTGTTATTAAATTACTAGAAGATAGTTAATCTTTGATTTATGCTTCTATGCCCCTCATGAAGCATAAAATGACTTTGAACTCATCCAAATATTTGATGATTCCAAAGATCCATTTTCCAAAATCCAGAAAACCACCCAAAGATTAACTTAATAACCTAATCTCATTTACTCCTATTTTCCACCTAAAGTTCGTTCTGTTTATTTTGAGCTTTTGCAGCATCTCAATTGGGTTGTTATGCTGTTCAGTGAGTTCCAAGAGGATATTGTCAACATTATGAATTAAACACTTGTTACACTAACACAGTGAAACACTAGTGCTGCAGTATTTGATTGGGTGGAGTTCCAAAGTATTATATGAAGCATAGTCTCCTACGGAAGTTAAGCATTATGAAGAACTTAATAAAAATGTAATTTGTATTCAAGTGTTCAATTTGCATACATCCTATTTATCTGTTAAGGTTCTAAAATGGATGTAATTCTCATCTCTCTCACTCATTTACATAACATACAACCCTCAATACAATAACATATTTCCTCACTGTCTCTTACATTCACTTTTCATATCTTTTTCAATTTCCTCCCAACAGCAGAAATATTTTCTGGCGTGATATGGTAGAAGTTATCCATTACGGAAATGAAGATCACTTGGTGAACTCCACCAAGTGATTTCCATTTTCTCCTAATGATTTAAACTTCTCCCCTTCCATGCATAGAAATTCTTCATCTAATTAAAAGTTAAAGGTAAACTGATATTTCAAAAAAAATTATGTTGGGGG
>WURS02000011.1:584662-595111 GCA_011762765.2 Rhinocypha anisoptera | reverse complement strand
AAATTAATGAATAGATTGTTGGCTGATAGTTGAGTGAATATATTGCTTGATTGTTCACCTGTATTCATGTATGCATGGATTTTGTATTCTGTAAAAATATTTTTTGTTCCATGGGAATCAATTTCCCCGAACAACAAACATTTATTTATTTAATTTTTGTCTTTTGGCCTGTTTAAAAGCATCTTAGGTTTTTATTATCATAGAATGCAGTTATAAATTTCTTTTTCAGGTAGACACTGGCCCAAGTACTCCCCCAAGTACACGACTTTGCACCAACTGATGTTCTTGTCTGTGTATCTAATGGAGTTGTAGATTACATTTTTAGCATGACATAGGCCTTTTTTTTAGTAATTTCCCAATTGATCCAGTTTTGTATCAATTGCTCACTGCTGTATGGTTGATTGTTTCCAACTTTTGTCTGAAATTTTTTCCCAAGAGTGGAATGTTTATCAACTCATTTATCATGGAATGAAAGTCAGCATTCTCCTGTCAAATGTGATGGTGGGAGTTGAAATGTATGTATAATGCAGTCAGTAGAATAAGTCTTTCTGAATATTCTGAACGCAAACAACTTTTCACAGTTTGAAATCCAGTAAGTTCAGCTTGCCCTCGACTCCTTTTCTATTGTAAAATTAATGCCTTTGTACAGTGAATTCAATGATTTCAGGAAGTTTTCAAATTTTTTCTGTCCAAATGGCAAAATTATTTGTGATCTAATGATACCAGTGGTGGATATTCTCTGTGTTTACAAAGTCCCAATTGAATATTTGTTCTCCAAACCAACCATCACTAATTCTGTGAGTAGCACGAACAGAGGGGATCCCATTGATCGGGTCCCCATTGTCCATTGCTTACCTTAGGTCTTTAAAGAGTATTCTCCATTCAGTGTAAAATAGTTCTGCTTCCTTATTCTTTTCCTGATACTCCTACTGCAATCTCAAATTTCCTCCACAAAACTTCCTAAAGGACTTAATTCTTCTATCTGCTCTAATTATGCAGTTTTATATTTGTATTTAATCTTGGTCTTCAGTTTCTCACAATTATCACTTAAGTCACATTTTCTGTTATATATTTCATTCCACACACAGATTGCAGGGCCACACTCTGTGCTTGCAATGCATTCATCACAGACTGAAATCCTTTGTCAGATTCACTACCCCAAGCATGTTCATTTGGAAATCTTACTGAATTAATTTTTGTCCCATCACCTTTCATTCCTCTCTCTAACCCTCTCTATGTCTCTCTCTTACCATTGCCTCTGTATATACATGAAAAAGCATTGGCAATAATGGTGAGGCCTGCCTTACTCCTCTGTAAATGGCTGCTTATCTGGAATATGACTGCTTATCCTATACTTGTGCTTATATACTATGTATGTAACTGATCTTCTCCTGGGTGTTCTCCTGTCTTATTTAAAACTTTCTATATTATTATTGGAACAATCAAGGTTGATATTAGATTAAAATTATATTCCTCCCATACTGATGTATTTATCATGATAAGAATTGGTATTAATGTAACATAGTCTTCTGCACAGGCAGCATCCCGATTAAATGATCTGTATGAACTCTTTTATTTATAAATTAAATAACTAAAGCCCTTTCTGAAATTTCTGAAAAACGTCCCGGCCATGGCGGGAATAAGGTGGAAACCTCCCCCGATACAAGGCCCCCATGCGCTAGCACGAATGATAACAGGGACCCACTGAACCTACCAAAGGAGCGACACAGCCCCAAAGAAGCCGACCCGCACGAGAGGACCCGAGAGCCTGGGCTCGGGTGGCTTTCTTCCGAGAGCCCGTCTCCGACTTAATACCATAATTCCTCTAAATACTAACAGGGCTTTTCCAGAACTGCACCTTCTATTCAATAGTTTAATAAACCATTACTCCTTAATATCCCTACCATCCATGTTTCCTCCTTTCTTCAATTATCTCCCAAGGACTTCCTATCCTCCCTTACCGTGACTAGAATATCTTCTTTTGCATGTATTCATAATGTACTTGCATATACAAAGGTAACGTAACTTTATGGTAACTAATTATGAACACTCTTAAGACAATCTGATGACAAAATCAATGATTTTTTATTATTCTACTTTTTAAAACTATTTTTTGAAATTTAATGTTACTTGACGGGATTTCGATTTCAAATAAGATTCAAATTTGATGAGACACATTTCTGCAGAAATTCTTCTTGGCTTCTTTTGGTTTCCTTTTTAAAGAGCCATTTATGACTCGCACACATGTGTAACAATTTTTAAGGCACAAGTCAAATTATATAAATTTTGTAAAGTTTTTATTTAAAAATATTGTCCACTGATGATCAGGGTATTTAAATTCCCTTGAATTTTTAGATACGCGAGGCAACTTTAAAGAAATATAAATATTAAGACCATTAAAGGAAAAAAGATCGAGAATCTCTATCAGGAAATAGTGGTGATAGTTATATTTCAAATAAATAAAACGGAATGAATAATTATATTCCCAGCAAAACCCCTCATTTGTCGTGTTGAAGGGATTGCTTTTGATTATCTTGACTCCACTTTTTTCACGTAAAGAAATCCTAGAGTTAATTAAGTATTCCATAAGATTATTATATACAGTTAAATACGCCTCAAAGCATAAATTCTCTTTCTCCTTTCCTCGCGTACTAAGCCTATCACATAAATATTAAGACGTCTGTCAAAGGAGAGATAATTACGAATTTAAATATATATTACCGAATTATAGGTGCCATTTTTGTTAAATCCAATTAAAATAATATTTAAAGAAATATCTTTTGCATCTAACGTTAAATAAGGACATTTTACCTTTTTCTAGAACAAAATGTGGGGTCACTAAGTTTGCTCCAAGGTAGTCGGTCTGTATACTACTAACCTAAATACACAATTAAATGACGTGCGACCTTATTTAAAATAATTGTTATTCATTCCTAATACTCAAGATCGATATATTCAGACCTTAACAGAATAATTGATGCGCTGTGCGATCAAACGATAACCACTTTGCCGAGTAATTACTGACTTGTAGTCACTTGGTGGGGAGCGTTTCCAATCCAAAGATAGATTTGCACGGCGAAAGCTGAATAGATTTCCAATGGGCCTTTTTGCAGAGTAATGGCAGTATGGGATTGCGGTCGAAGGTGATCCATAATCAAGCAATGCATACCCAGGTACACATGGATTCACATACACCCGCGCTCTTTCGGTGCGCTATAAGGTGAAGTTCGGAGCGTAGTGAGACGGCAGGACAGTGGGCGGTAGACTTGCTTTCAAACCTGGTTTAGGTCTCGCATCTCTCCTCTGCGTTTTTTTTTGGTTGTGTCTAAGAGGGTGTCGAGACACGTGTCAAAGGATTATGACTTACCGCTTCCTCCTCCTGCGGATAGAGAGATGAGAGTACTCCATACAGCATCCCCTGCTATCCTCCGGTTAGTGATGTATTTAACTCTGCAGGATAGATAGGTTTACAGAGAATGGGATCTGCTTTCCCGCGCGTGCTGGCCAAGGAGGTGGCGGAGGGGGAGGGGGCGAGGGGGAAATGATGGGTGTGACTGAAATTGAATACGCGAAAGATGAACGACTGATGATCATGCAAAGACGATGTGCTTGTTTGGCCGCCGGCCGTGGGCGTGTGGCTATGCCTCTCAGTTTTTTTACTATGAGCTGTCCTCTCAAGTCGTGCTTACCTTCGGTGTTTTATTTATTGACTTCTACAGGTGGCTGTGCTTTACTAGTTTCAACAAAGGTTATTGGTATAGGATATATTACTCAAAGCAGAGCACTGCTGCTAGCACTGAGCATAGCACTGGTAGTTGAAATCGGCATTAAATACAAAAACTGAAAGAAAATATAATATTTAGGAGACTGATTATTATTCCTTATTTATTATTAATTCCTTATATAATTATTAATAAGGCAGAGAAATTTAGAAGGATACTAAATTAATCCGGGATGGAATTGACTTCGACTAATTCTTCTTCGTCTTTTATTTCATTTTATTTATGAAGATTATTAATCTAATCTAATCAGTACTGTATCAAATAATGTGAGGTAATATTTTAAGTCCCTCTTTTCAAGGGATAAAATAAAAATCTTATTTAATGATTGTGTAACTGAAAATCTCCTTTGCCATGCATGCACATTCTTCCATAAAGCTTTATTCTTGCTTCATATGCTTCTGTGACGTTCATGGATCCTTCAAACTCGTTCTCGTGATCAGGAGACTGCCATTATTCGTGCTATTCGACTGCCTTTACCAGTAATGCTCTTGCACATTGGTGCATATTTCAGACTTTATTGTGAGTTCAGCATGACAATGGTGAATTACGATTAAAAGTAGACCAATTAAAACCTTTTGCGACCAGACTGCGTCGACCGTTACGTCGCTGGTGAATGTGTTGAAGTCACCAATAATGTGCTCTACAGGCGTTGAAGTCACCAATATACTCTTACCTTTCTAATCTCGATGGACGAGGGGGGGGAAAAACATACTCGGCTCCGACCCTTTCTCTCTTCCTTCCTCTGCCTACAGCGCAATTGTTCTCCGTCTCTCCCCTCCTTCCATTCCAATGCCCCTACGTTTCCGGATGTCTTGCAAATCTCCCGGGGAAGGAAAGCCTCCAGACCGGCGGTTGTTGGCGGTGCCTCTCTGATTTATTTCTCCTCCGCCTTTCCCCAGCGCCGCCCCCGCAATAAACGCGGCGCCGCCTTAGATCGACAGTTCTCGGGGCAGGAATAGCTTTGCCTGGCTCAGCCAACCCCCGCCTCCTCCCTCCTTACCCATTCTCTCCGCCGATCCATTCGTCCCTGCCGCTTCGGCCTCTCTCTCTCCCTCCCACACCCGCGTTTCATGACCGCAGAGCCATATCTATCTTCCTCTTCCACCGCGTCCTCTCCCCTTACGGAACTTTCTTTCTGATCCCGTCCTCCTCGGCTCACCGCGGGTCACCTGAGCCGCGCACATATATTATTTATTATTATTAGCTTCTCATTGACCGTAAAAAAAACTCCGCGGAATGAATTAAATGCGCACGCCATTGCTTCTCTCTGCAGACCGGTATTATGCGAAAGAGAGCACTTGGGAGCTATACATACGGTATTCCTTTCTCCCGAGACAAGAGATTTCAGTTCTCAATCATGACTCTGGGTTCCTAATACATTGGCTTATACCTAGTTGTCGATTCGCAGCGTTTCAATAAAATCATTATCTGAGGAATGGTCTTGAGTACAGTAAGGAGTTAGAAATAAGGAAACAGTATAGAGTAAATATATAATGGCCCTTTTCTTAATTTCTTTCTGTTGGTTCCGCGAAAACGTTTTTGATTTCATAATCAATATTTCATGTTTTGGAGAAGTAATTCCTAAAGAAATGGAAGTATAGTAACTTCGAGTTCCCCATCGGGACTTCGGGACTGTTATGTCTCTGCGATTGCATTTTTTTTCACATTGACCGATGTCGTACGCACAAAAATTCTACTACTACTTCTAGAGTAATTTATGTATTGGGTAATCCAGAATACTTGCATGCAACTAAAAATGTTACTTTTAAAGTTGTTGAAATGAAGCTTTGGCAAATAACTAATGAACGTAGGATTATGAAAGACATACACATTTCCCTTTAGTGTACCTAGTGTACAATTAGGAATTTAAACAAATTCTAATATTAATTATTATGTACGCGATATTTTTGACCCTATTCATTTAAGTAATTGATCGTAGTTGCCAATGAGCAGGCATTTGCAGAGTACGTAATCAATAACGTTGATTTAAAGGATTCGACATTAAATTTTTAGCGCATATTAGAATAAAAGACAATAATGTCTAGATCTTAATACAAGAGAGCGTATTCACATGTTCAAATTTTGACAGGAGGGATTGCATGGGAATCGATAATGGCATCGCTTCAACTCATTAGCGGAAAGTGAAGGCCGATCGATTGTCATATCCGCAGTGACCGCGAACTTTTCGCACTGCTACTGTCCGTTTGGTACCTGACGTCCATGCTCTCATTTTGTTCATGATATATCCTATGCACACTAACAAAGCTCCTTTACGAGGCTACAATCACGCTGAGGCACGTGGTAATTCCTTTCGTTCCTCAGGTGTAAGTACCTAACTAATCGCCATTTTGCGAAAAAATCAGAAAAAAATCGTGTGTTCATTTCTCTTTGCGTTTTTTGTCTATCCTGAAACAGTTTTCTATTGGGAAATCCTTTATTTGTTCATTTTCTTCTACATTACTGTCACGTAGTTTTAACTTTTCCAGACAACTTATTTGTATAAATTTGTTCCTTATTTATACGTAGAAGCAAAATAAAATGTAAAATATAACTATAAGATGATAAAAACGATATGCATATATCGCAATGTGAACGAAAAATTTTAAGAAACGAATGAATTGTATGCATTTCAAATATGTCTCTAGCTTGGATGAATAAAAAAGATAAGAAATAGTTCTTACTGGTTACGGATTAAAAATACGATTAATTAATAAATATTATTTTAATATATGCATATAGTTAAACGCGAGTGACTGAAAAAGTTATTTAAACGAACACTTTGTAGGTATTTTTACTCTGTTATATTACCAATCGACCAATTCAGTGACTCACATTGACGAGAATTGTTCCTACTGCTGTGCTTTCGTAGTGATCTTGAAATTTAATACCATTAAAATGTCCAGAGAATTTTTTGTATTAGTGGCTTCACCGACTTCAAAAGATGATTTGGATAAACCAGAACAAAAAAATTATAAATTTGTAACTTGCCGGCAAAGTGTCTGAATCGGATACTAAGGAGGAACATCAATCAAATGACAGATTATAACCAGACCGGGAGAAAGAAAGAAAACTGAGATGGCCTCCTTCATCTCAATCTTTTCCTCACAGCCCAGAGACCATTACCCATCCTTTCAGAGCAGTATTCCTATTAATCTCGCCTCATGTTCCTCTTCCCATCTCACCCTCGCCCCCCAATTCCATTACTTCACTAATTTCCCGCTCCAGCATAGCTTGACTTCCCCTCTCGCATTCCGGTTGGCTCGCTCCAACAACAACACCCATCCTCCGAAGAATGCAACATATGGTGCCATATGCACCTAAAAACGAGGAGAGAGAGGGGAAAAAGCGGGAGAGAGGACGTTATAATAGGCGCTCGTTCGAGGCAGGTGGGAAAATGGCATGTGTGTGGTGATGACCACCAAATCACTGCAGCGGAGAGAGAAGGCGAGAGTATGACCGTGAAGTTTTTGGCTTTTTTGTTACAACAGCCGCGAACCGACGGAGATGATTCGTTTCTCCGAGGGACCTTTGCGTTCGCTGCCGAATGCTGCTGCGCCGCTGCCGGGATCAATCTGCCGTTTCTGCGTTGCCGCCAAATGGCGGCTTTTTTCATTTTTGAAACTTGTTCGTCGTTCGTGACTTAGATGAGACCAGATTGCGAGAAGGAAATATTCCGCTCTTCGGGACACGTATGCAGTTACCCAAGGCCTCGTCAGTCTGGATCACAAATGTCGCCCGACGATTCCAGAAACCTTGTGTCATTCTCCGATGATAAATTCCCCGTTTTTAATTTAGAAAAAAATCTTTGTTTTTGTTTTCCTTTTGGGTGCGCTCCCCTTTATTTTTTTTAACCTAGAATTCCTTTTCTGTTCCTTTCCTATCTCCGAGGATAGATGGAGTGCCATGCTTGATAGAATACTGGTAGCAAATAATATTTCAACCGTTTACAGAAGATTTCTTCGCAGTATATTTCAAATTATCTGATAATATTTACGAAATTTTAATTACTTAATATACTTATGAGGAGTTTCCAGGAAATAAAAAATCACAGCATCATAGTACTCTCATTAATTATTGTTTCCCAAAACTTGTTGATATTTTGTGTTTCTTTCGATCTTCATAATCATGGTCTTTTTCCAGGGTTCAGCGCGTGACGGTGGCTTCAAAAAGCCACCTTGATACACCTTACGGCGTTAGAACTAGCAGTTAATAGTGCACCGCTGTAGCTGCTGAGACCCAATAATGGCGGAAAGAGGCGAGCTTGTCCTAAGTGACCAGCAGATGAATGGTACACTCCGGAGCATCAAGAGCTCCTTTTCCCCCACCATCTAACAAAGTAATATACGTGAATTTATATCACTAGACGTGTCCTCTACTTGATCATACTATATTCTCCAACTTTTTAATAGAATCCAACTATAGAATGAAAGTTCTGATTGTTCCTAAAAATCTAGTTTGCATGTTCAAATTCTATACTTGCATATGATGCATTCTGGAGGTCTTTGCTAATTGAAAACTATTTTCAGTCTCTTCTGAACCTAAACTTTCTTCTATCCTTCCATTCCAATCCTTGATTGCCATTTCTCCCGGTATGAAGAGCCTGATAGTTAAAACACACTTGAAACAAACACCTTGAAAAAAAAGTGTTGATCAAAATAACTTTCCTCTATTGTTCCATTCCTATCCTTTTAAACCTGTCCCCCCGGTCTAAAGAGCCTGATACTGCAGATCAGACTTGTAACCACACGCTGAAATCAACGTAGCAACCTCTTTTACCACCTTCTAAAGACTAATAGGGATGACTATATTCACTGCGAACATATTTTTATTTTATAGCAAACGTGTTAAGGGAGGGAAGGGATGGAGATTGGGGGGATCGAGTGGGAGGTTGAAAGTTGAGGAACATTCATGGGCATGGTAAATTGAGCCACGTGCCGCTGACTCTCAGTCCTTAGTCTTTGTTATTTATTTTAGTATATGAAGAACTTACTATTTATGAAGACTATTTCGTGGCTTTCCGAAAGCGTGCCCAGTGACTGAAGATAGTTAGTGTCCCAGTCGATGTGGTTCAGAGGTGAAACTATGGTCCTTTCTCTTCGTAAGTTCCCTCCATATAATGCATATTCGCTGAATTTTATGCAATTAATACTGCATATGTGGCATGTTTTTTTGTCCCTTCAGTGCTTAACTTTCCGCATTTTTTGATCTGGTTACTGATGTCGAACCTGATTTATATTCCGGTCCGACGTCTCTTGAGCGTTCGGCAAAAAAGGATGATTTTGATTGCATTTTCTCTCTTTTGCCTTGGGTGAAATATTTTGTACCTTATTTTACTTTCCCTAAATGGGTTTTTCCTCATCTCTCAAATCTTTTCCAGTGTTTCTTTCACAGCAATTTGAAAACATAGTCGCCTCCTAAGATTTGTCGGAAGTATAACCAAACACAAAATTCTCCTCAGCCATTTCGTATGGCAAGTTTTTACCAGTACTAATTTGAAAATAAAAACTGTATTAAAGAAAAATATGGACTGTTTTCATAAAAATTAAGCATTTTACAAGGCAGCGGCATCATGCGTCAGACATAACACTCCGTCGCCTTGGATTGGAAGCACTACACTTTCAACATGAAGTCATTCCACATTTCCACATAAATTCCTCGTTTTATTTCTCAACTGAAAACGATTTAATAATAAAAATTAGTTGAGAATGGACCGACAGAATTATCAATTCAAATCAGAAGAAAGTGCTAATCCATATTTAATTTTTTGCCAAGGTTTTGCAATTAATGAAACTTTAGTTAAAAACACCAAAATATTATTAATTTTTCCAAGAGCGCCTACCTCAATGACAATGCGTCTATGACATATGCCAATCATTTTATCATCATAGGTTACGCAGTGCATATATACACTTCTTAATGGGAGATATTTTTGAGTTATAATGAATTTTGCAATCATTCCTGTTTGAGGGATTTACTTAGGTTTACTATCGAACGGTGGATATCAAGACTATTTAGTTGTAAAGAGTCTAAAAATAAGGCAATAAATTAATAAAATGATATATTTAGGGAAAATCTTGTAGCTATTGATTGGAGTAATAGAAACGACATTATATTAGAAGTATTTCCTAAGCAGTATCCACGACCTCCCTAAAATATATCTCTCACTCTTTAATCGTTTAGTATGTATACACATATAATAAACAACACATAAGAGCCATAGACAGGAATCCATTCCACATTTAAGAATAAAATAAGCATTAAAGGCCATCAAGGAGTAAATATGGAATTCTACACCAAGAAAAATAATTTTAAATTTGAAATTTCTTTCATACAGTCCACCATCGCCAGGTAGATAGAGGAAAAAAATACATATATATATATCTATATAGGTACTCTCTTTTTCGCAGTCGAAGGCGGTCCATTCGCCGAAACGTTCGAAACAATTCCTGTGAGTGTCCTTTTTAAACTGTGTTGCCAAATACACTCTAAGTATTTTCACGGGAATTTTCACTTGGCATGATAGCTCAGTTGGCAGAGCATTCGACATGTAATCGGAAGGTCCCGGGTTCGACTCCCGGTTATGTCATATTTTTTCCGTGAAATATACCGTGAAATATTTTCCGTGAAATATTTTCCGTGAAATTCCCTTGTGTTCGTCTTTGTATGT
>WURS02000011.1:554501-567954 GCA_011762765.2 Rhinocypha anisoptera | reverse complement strand
ATGTTGGTGTTCGGCGTGTGTGTGTGTGTGTGTGCGCGGGGAGAGAAGAGATAGTGGGGGCCGAGTGTGTGTGCGTGCGTGAGTGAGTGAGTGAGTGGAGGGAGGGAGTCGACGAGGGCGTGTCCGCTCCTCCTGCCGCCGCCGCCGGACAGATGGTGTAGAAGAGGACGTATGCCTGGAGGGCTGTACGGCGCCTCTTTAAAATACAAACTGAAAGATATTTTTTCCTCCTTCCTTCACTTGCGTAAACACATATGACTATACAAATACATGCAGATGCTTCATTAATGCCTGTGTGTGCCCATGCATTCATTTTATGCATCGTGTGCGTTTGTGTATATACGTATATATATAATATATAATTATATGTATATATTATATATATAAATATACATTCATATAATAGGAAATAAGGAAAAGGAACAATTAAAAGGACGAAAACAAAGTTTGGTAGAAAATATTTTACGGAAACCGAAAAATTCATACGGGAAAAAGTTTTGTTCTCAGCCGGGAGGCGTGCTTTAATCAATTACAGCACTGAGAACTCTATCTTCACACATGATCCTCTCGGGTAAATATGCTTTCAACTTATGCCAGAGTGGCTTCCACCGCCAATAGATGGCGTCAGTTTCCGATTATCATACCACTGTCGTAGAGTGGACAGACACAAGGGAAGATAGGAAAGGAATATTGTGAACAGCGTTACTACTTTTTGAAAGAGGTACAGTGAGTGAGAAAAACATTTATGACCATAAGCTGAATATATTATGCCGATTAAATAATGTGTGAGGAAGGAGTTCTCCGTGGTGTATGGTTAGCACTCCTGACCGGAAACTGTGAAGTCTGGGTTCGAGTCCCAGCAGAGGACAAATCTTTTTTTCTCGATTGAAATTGACGATTTCCATCCATCTTTCTTGCCACATTTTGTGTTCGTCCTTAATAATAGTAAATAAGGAAAAGGTTAGTGAAACATAAATGCACGATCCCGAAATGTGGTGAGGGAGATAGAGATGCCTTCCTGATCACATTTTGTGATCGCTTTTCTTATTTTATCTCATTTGCAGTTTTAAGTTTTTCCCTATTTGGTGGATATATCCGTTTGAATTTGTGTTCGTGTTTGCTGCTTTGAAGTATATACTTATATATGAAGCAACCTGCATGCAAAATAAAATAAAATAGTAGAACACCATACACAACATGCGGGACAATGTTACACTTCTGAATACAAATCGTTTCACAATAAATATAGATATCATGCGGAAACAAACAAAAATAACATCTAATATATAATAAAGGAAACGAGAGAAAACATGCAGGGTGAAAATAAATATATACACTACTCTTCCTAATATATACGCTTCTACTATCCTTGTGTAAGTGTTCTTTTATTTTTGTTCTATATTTCTCGTGTGCTTCTGCAAGTGTACTTATATCCACAAGTGTGGATCTTTCACCGTATTAGATATATTTATATATATCTTGAAAGTGGGTCCTCTTTTCAGCAGCCAAGAGTTCTACCCACTGAGCTGCTGATTTTAAGGGTTGCGTACTTGAATGGTTTGGTAAATATTAAATTAAAATATAGATTTGAGTCATCCCAGAAATTTATTTTTTTAAGTCTCAACTAAAAATCCAAAAGTTGGTAGGGGAAATGTGTTTGACTTAAATAGTTGAACACGCTCTGGGCTATCTAACTCATGGACCCAAAATTCATTTTATGGCTTCCCACACCTGCTGCATTTAAATTTTCGACATTAGAAACAAGCTCAGTGAGAATTGTAAAGTTTCACCGATCTCCTTCATATGCTTTTATGGTGGGAATCTATTAGTTTCCATTTTGCCAAAAGAATTATATCTCTTATTAATTAGCATTAAAATTTTTCAAGGAATATATTCCACACTTTGGGTGTGTGAGAAACAGAACTTTGTTATACATTTTCTCAATTCTATAAACAACGGCATCACTGTTTTCTCATTTTTTTATTTATATCAAATTCATTGGTTACTGAATAGAAATTTTTATTGAGCAAGTTTTGTCGCCGTTATGAATCCTGGGATACAGCCATCAGTGACTTCCTCCTCCTTTGTTTTCTAGACATTTTTGTTCTCTCCTGTCTCCCCTTCCTATTCAGCATCACTTCCTTCAAAGCTCCCTTGTGTCTGCAGTCGCCTTTGCCTAGACCTCCTCATTTTTTCGCTCAAATCCGTCTTTGTAAGCCTGTCGTCCAAAGTCCTAGCTTCCCCTCCCTCGTACAATTCAAGCAGCCTCCTCCTCTTTTCACATCCAAGTCCATCCCTCCCTCCCTTCTGCTTCCTCACTTCCTTTCAACGCTACTTCCCTGGAATGTGAAGCCCACCTCGCTTTTCCTTTTTGCCTTTCCCGATCGCCACCAATGCACGTCTTAATCCGATAGGGCCGGTAACGTGAAAGGAAAAAGTATACTTTATACCCGGAGAGAAAAAAAGACATCGCTTCAGTCTCTACTTGCAGGCTACAACATCGAAATTGTTCAACATACTGAGGTTTGGAGAGTGTACATCTATGTCCCATCTGGAATAATAAATAAACGCATGGATTCCGTCCGATCCTGGGATTCCTCCGCTCGGAATTGAGTATATCCCTTTATTTTCATTGCTTGCTCCTGCCCTGTTTTCTAGCGGAGGAATAATTTTTAAAATCGCTTGATTTTTTTTATTCCTATCCTGGCTACAAGTTCGAGTATGTAGTTACTTTGAACTCTTGAAAATGTTCACGTTTGCCTACAGTAAGATTTGAAGGGGAAATAATTTAATAACTTCGCTGCAGAAGCTCTGGTCATGGTAATATGCATGTCTTTTTACGTAGGTAGCTTAAATATTTCGGAAGATAAAAACTACGCTCATGCTATTTTCATGATTTCACGATACATAATCTTCCAACCGAACGGGTTAACCACAAAATATTGTTAAAGTACGTAACTTTTGCAATCGCTGAGTGTCCCTGTCCCAGTATACATCAAGGCGTTTAAAGCCGGTCTAGTACGAAAGCAGAGAGCATCTGGAGCATGGAATTCGCCCATTTGGGATAGAGGTTTCCTTGCTACTGCCGCCCTCCCATTAAGAAATGGTCACCAAAAATTCACCAGGAATGGGATTATCTGGGAGTGTCTGCAGGCTTCAAGACGTCTCCCAAATTTGAAGACCTCAAGGCCCCCCCGGGACTTCGCTACCCATCGGTTCTCGCACTGGTGGTTCGGCACCAATCATATGGGTGTAGATAGACGGCCAACACGGTCCCGGAATCCGGTGTGACGAGGACCGTGGTCAAAGTACGAGTATCGCCGTGTATCTCGACACCCGCTCGTAACCCGTGTATCACGACACCCTGGTGCTACCACGGGGATGGGAGGGTTGTTGTTGGGATCGAAAGGGAGAGAGGAAGCGGGATGGGAAGGCCATCGAAGTTCGTTCTCTGGTGTTTGAGCAGTGTGGTGTTTGTGCGTTTCCTGTAGATTTCCGCTCCGAATTTCGGATGGGCTCGCGAGGGGGAGAAAAACAAAAGAAAAAAGACCAGTGGCGCCGCCGACGGCCGGAATCCGTTTTCATCCGGTTCATTAGTCCACGCCTCTGATTGTGTCGGGTTTTATGTCCGCACTTATCTCGGGCGAGGGATCGCAGAGAGGAGAGATGGATAGAAATGGAGTGGTGTGGACTCGTTCTCCCCGCCTACTCGCTGGCTGAGTCCCCCACATGGCTCATTCGTACGCCCCCCCCAGACCAGAATACCCTCCCGGCAGTATCATCATCATCTTCTTCTTCCCCCCTTCCCAGCACCCCCCACCCTCTCCTACCCCCTCTATAAATGAAATCTGGCGTTGCAGACCCAAGTCATTACCTGTTGATTGTTGCATAACCCATTTAGATAAGCGATTGGGAGTCGAGGAAAGGAGGCTCAAAGACTGAATTTTTTTCAAAGGGAATGAGTGGGTTTAACATTTCGACTGCTCCGTCCGTTTGCGAGAGAGAGAGTGAGGAGGGATAGCGATAGAAGAAGACTGCCATCGATGCAGCGATATATATATATATATATTTCATGTCATGTCCGGGGTTAACAGTACGGATGCAATCCAACCCTGGGGACATAAAATGCTGTTCCTACGCGCTAAATTGCTTCTTCTCCTTTTGCTCGGGGTTACTGGATTTCCAGTGGAGCATAAAAACTTAACTGGAAGTAGAAACTCAATTAACCACACAATCACTACCATACGCGTATGTCATCACATGAATGAGTCACTCGAAGGCTTGCTTTGCGATAGTCTTCGCAAAATTCTGAATGCTTATTCCCAGCGCAGAATATTGCAGATACACTTCGCCATGAGAGAGGAGCATTCTGACATGAAAATTTAACTTTATGCGTTTGCTGCGTTTGAAGTGAGTTGATTATGAAAGCAAAATAATGAAAGCAACATGTGATCCCTCTCTTGGGACTCTGTTGTGGGTCTCTTTAACTCACTTTATTTTTCAGCGAATTAAATACCAAACGAAAGTTACCTTTGAATAGCCCTGTTGTTATGGAAATGCTTCTTTCATGAATTTAAATCGTAGTTCATATTTCAGTGCTCGCGCTATTTCAGAAACTGGAATTAATAGTGGGTAGGACATCTAGAGGTCATACTATCACTTAGTATTCACTTTTAAATATGTTCAAATCTATGCATGATTTGTTTTTGAACAGTTTATTCACTATTAAAGGAAGAAGAAAATTTAGGTTTTTTGGGATTTAAATTAAATGTTTCCATATAAAAGCTGGAAAAATCTTTGTTCGTTTCACGGATTTTTACAAAGAATGAACGGATAACTAAATGGTTATATTTTATCCGGTATTCATATACGTATTTCAAAAATATTTTCCAATGGGTGGAAGTGAAATATATTTATAATCTGGTACGTTATTTTTCTTATATGATATTCAAGGGAAATATTAATTTTCACCGCTCAAATTTTATTTTGTAGTTGATATAATAAAAGCGCTTAAGTACTTTAATGAAGGGGTGGAAAGATTAGGGAAGTAGATACTAGTGAAGAAAAATAATGTTGATTAAGGGATAACACGAGAGCAGAATGGGATTTTTTGGAAATGAAAATAAGAATCAAGAGTCTGAGTCAGTCTGTGGGAAAGTGTTTCAGCGGAGAGGAACATTACAGAGTCAATTGACGAAATGATGAGAAGGAAAATAATTGCAAGGGGTAAGAGGTGAAAATGAGGAAAGGGGAATTTAAAAATATAAAAACAG
Source organism: Rhinocypha anisoptera (assembly GCA_011762765.2). Lineage (NCBI taxonomy): Eukaryota > Metazoa > Arthropoda > Insecta > Odonata > Chlorocyphidae > Rhinocypha > Rhinocypha anisoptera. Next base: position 562,681 of record WURS02000011.1, on the reverse strand, counting down.
CCTTTGGCAGAGTTGCACCTGGGTTTAAATGATTCTCAGGATTTTTCCATTTTACACGTTGAGCTTTGTAATGAACGATTTGCATTTGTTTTCTATTTCGATTCTCTTACGTCATGCCTAAACACTGACTGAAAAACTTTGTCCTTCCAAATAAAAAAGTAACTATTTCGCTACCTAAGTGTCTGGGAATAACGATATCATCATTTGGCCTGATAATGAGGTTAACACCTGTTTTTGACGTTCATCGTTGAAAACTTGGTCGAAAAATAAATATTTTTAATTGGAAATACAAGGTTTTTATTTGAGCCATGAATCGTTTTCAAAAAGTTACTCCCGATAATGTACGGCAAATTAATTACGTTTTAAGGTATCCATAGAATTTTTTAAATTCTTTAATTGCTTACTTCAAAGAAAAAATCCTGTTTTCAAGCAACTGGATTATAAATAGAAAGTTTACAATATTTCGTATACTATTACATGCATCTGGGCAGCCCTTAAGCTGTAGATAGATAAATGTAAGCCAGGGGTTATTTAAACTCCATTTGAATTTATACCAAAATTAGATTTCCTGCCATGTTAACCAGAATTTACCTATTCCTTTGTCAAATATGACTCATATTGTATTAATCTTTATCTCTCAGAAGAAAGAAAAGCACTCATCCAATTCTCTCAACCTTCCCCTTTGCTTCGGTTATTTCATTTTAATATTCAAATGCCTCGTTCCGATTCTCCAAAGGCGTTTACTTTTCCAAAGTTTCAATTTTCCCGACGATTCAGTCTTTGGTGTGGACGCTTTGCTTCACCTTTTACCCGTTTCCTTCGTCTCGGCCGCACTCCTTCTCAGTCCCATCACTGTCGCAAGCCATAACCACATCTAATTCGACGCATCGTCGTCTGCTGTTATGCCGCGACCTGGAAGGAAGCCCTGACTCGGGTATCCAAGTGAGCATCGTGAATTATCCCATCCCCCCTCCCTCTACCTCTCCCCCTAACTATCTTCTCCTCTTCTTCCCTGACCAACTTGTGCTCTATCCAACAGGACAACGGGAACCCTTTCTTTCCGGTCACAAGAGTATCAAGTTCACAGGTATCAAACGCAAGAGATAGAAATAAACGTCTTTCCTTTGTGAAAAGTCACTCATATTGGACATAACAAAGAACGCTTTGTCGCTTTATCCCTAATTTTTGTCACGGATTTGTCCCAAGTTAATTTTAAGATAAAGGTTTAACGACGGGATCACACTGGCTTCGCAGGGGGGTACCTCATGACCTTTTCCAAGATTCGATAATTTATATTTGGAATCGGAATTCAGTTGACACCTCTACAGTTACGGGATGGCTAAGAGAAAGGATAATAAAATAAATCCCTCGTCGGTATTCAAAATTTAAATGTTTATATTTTTTGGTGGATTAGTAGATTGTTATCTGTCACTACGTGACCTATTGGTTGATGTTTCCGTTCCTTAATCGGTCTGAATGCACCGATCTCACCCCATCCATATCCAAACTCATATTGTCACTGTAATACTATTTCCGAAATACTTAAAAAAAAAGGACACCAAACTCGCTTACGTGGTGTCGTCACAAACGTGCCATAAATTCAATCAAGCAAAATTCCGTAAGTGTTCCAATAAACTCGTTCAATTTCACTGGAAATCGTCAAGTCAGATTAAAAACCCTAGGAAAATACCAAAATAATTCTGGGTTATGAAAACTGAAAGTTGACTCAGAAAGTAATTTTTATGCGAATGCTATCAAATTTAGGAGTGCTCATAGATGTACATAGGGATTAGGGTCTACCCTTCCGGGAAATACTGTCTAATGCCTAACGCCGGAAGCGATGATCGGACTAAATTAGCGTGCAGTTTCGGTTTCTACATGCGGAAGGCGAGCCGCCCAATGTGGTGACGCGGCGGCACAGATAACACAGTCGGGCGTGACCCGACCGACTTGCTTGAAGGGGAAGGAAAGGGGGAGGGAGGGCGATTGCGGGAGGACAGCGATGGGTGACTCGACAGCCCGGATAAGGGATCACTTTCGGGGGATAATAAGAGGTGGCCGGGACGCTTGAGGGGAGGGAAAGGGAGGCTCGCGCGCACCAGGGTAGATATCCCCCGTCCCCCACACTCCCAAACCTCTATCTCTATCTCTCCCCCCCCCTTCTTTTTTACCACCACTCTCGTCTCATCCCCTTGGAGGAGTTCCAAAGTCGCAGTATCGCTCGCGGACACGAGTGGGGTCGCCTCGTCGGGAAGGAGGAAGAGAGCCCGGCCGAGTGCGTTATCCGACCGTCCTCACTCGCCGGAGTGCGACTCTTGGGTCTCGTGACGTAGGAAGGGCGAGAGACGAAAACTCCCTCGCGAAAGTGGTGAGAACCCCTTGACGATTGATCGAGAGGAGAGAGAGGATTTTTCCAATTCACGTCTGCACTCGCGTGCGGGCAAAGTCGAAATGGAACATTTACAGCCTGGCTGTAAATGTTCCATTTCGTCACTCTACGTCATGTCACCCACGCCACGTCACATCACTGTTCCAAAAGTAATGAATAAGACTAAAGTAATACGATGTAATTAACGATGGTGTAATGGGAATGAAGTAGAAAAGAAAGAAGAGATGAAGTAGAAAGAAAAGAAGAAATGAGAAGTAGAAGAAGGAAGAAGAAGTAGAAAGGAAAAAAATGAAAGAAATAAACTTTGAAAAGTAATGACGACGACTAAAGTATTTTCGATGGCCCGTGGCGTTGGGGGGCGAGCGTTTTCGGTCTCCACGGGTGTAGGAGGATAGTAGGCCGTGACCGAATCGCTCGCCTCTTTGCTTTCGCAGAGAGAGCGCAGATCGCCACTTAGATAAGGTGTGGTGACGCGTCGCCTGCCAAAAATGGAGCGTTGTCTTGGACAATTTTAGGCGAAAAAATTTTTGAGTTAAACGGGCACCGAAACACTTGAAATGTTAACGGAAAACCTAGCTATGTCGTCTGCCCAAGTTTACCGATGGCACGACCCCTTCAAAGGATGGACGAGAAACAACCTTCTGGGTGGCCATCGACTTTCGACATCGGACCGAAACTTGCGACCTGAGAATGAAATGCTGGACTCAGATTGGTGTCACAGTGTCGGGATGATCGCCCCGATATCGTTGGATTCCCTAAAACGAATGTGGATCGCATTGTTTATGGGAATCCGCACGCGAGAAAAATGTGTTCGAAATGCAACACGCCTGGATCCTTCACTACGACAACCGCTCGAGCCAGCGAGGGAGATCTCTTATCCGAAGGACGTTCCATCTCTCCTTTTCTTAGCCACCCTAAGACACATGAATGATTCCGTGTGACTTCTTGTTCCCTCGCGTCAAATTTAAACCAGAAAGTAAATCATTTTAGCATCATCGGAAACATCCATTGGCTGTGACAAGGATCATGAACAGTTTCTTCATTGAAGACTTCCAGCGCTTTTATGAAAAGTAGTAGGAGCCTTGGACCCAGTTTATAGACTCTTAAGACGACAACTACCAGGAGTATTTGGACCTAATCTCAGCAAAAAGATTTTTTTTTCAAAATCATCATCAGTACTTTTACAACGAACCCTATATCTGGAAAGTTAACTAACACTAAACTACTAAAGTGACAATAAACTTAAATTTTCTGTTAATTTTTTTTTGTTTCTCGGAGTGCTCCAATAATTTACGGAAGTAACTAAAATCTTCCATCATAAAAATGAGCATCAGTCACCTTTGACTGGTAGAACTGCTAATAATGAGTGAACTAAAAAATAGAATGAGCCGCTATATTGACTAACCTAATTGTATAATTTTGCGAAGGGAAGCTTGGTGAAGAATGTTTCTTGAATAGCGTACTCTTTTGTTACTAATTAAAACATTGTTTTCCTAGCTCCCTTATCAGTAAGAGGAATAGAGTGGAAAAGCGCAGTGGTATTAAATACTATGACAATTTTTGCGCATTATAAAATTGGAAAGGGAATAATAAAATCTAGGGCACCGTCACAGTTATGAATGCCGAAGCTAATTAAGTTGGGTGTAACTTTAATGTGGTTCTCATAGTCGGAATAATTATGCACAGATGACGTAAAATGTCCTAATAGGTCTTCTTGTGCAAGTATTTAACTGAAAGGGGAATATATAAGGATCTCTATTATTTTTGTTTGCTTGATCAATACATTAAATATACCAAATGATTAGTTTATTTTAGGTGATACGATATTTTTACGTTCATGTTTTTTAATGATTTGGTGCCTTACATGTTCCTTGACATGTATAATTTGATTTCGTTTGACTTTTATACCTTGTGGACGTAATTTGTGGAAGTTAATTTCTTACTGAATAAGGAGTTTAATAGAAATTGTCCACATCAGTATAGGTCTGTCGAATGGCTTCCTAGAAGGATTCATACTGTAATTGAATAGTCTGTTGCGTAAATTCATATGTTTATTCTCTTCTAAGCCACATATCCATAAAATCTAATTCAGTATTATTACTGTCATAAAATATTATCTGCAAAAGCCTTCCAAACCCATTTAGTCACTTCATGAAGACATTTTATGGGGTATATTACAAATTTTTACTAAATTTATAGTTACGAATAAATTCAATGATTTTTGATTAATTTTATATCTCTTACTTCATAATTGGTGTCGATGAGTTATCTCATTATTTCCTCCGGTAAACTCCATCTCGTTCCTACCATATAGGCACGCCCAAGAGCATAAGAGAATAAGGGCTGGAATATTAGGAGAGTTGTGAAACTACTTGAAAAATATTTTATCGTTATATGGCATCACCTCTCTATTAAAGGCCATGTAATCAATTTTCTGTTTGAATGGCTAAAAACCTTCTCTCCGCCGCTCCATATTACTTCAACAGCCTTTTATATTTACCTTTCTTCGTCTTTCCATTAAGAGGTCATGCAGTTGTATTTTATTGCATTACATTTATATTATTTATGTCTATAATCATAGATACTTCTACCTTATTATCAGTTTCAATTCCCTACCATATAGTTTATATTTTGCTGTATTTTCACGAGTTCTTTGTTTTCATGCATTTCCGCATGTTGCAGTCACTTCTTCGAGAGACAAATGGTTGAAGTTGGTTGTTCCTTGAGAAATAACTTTCTCTCGTGTGATTCAAATCCGTCCCAATTATGAGAAATAAACGTAAAATGATGTCTACGTTTCTATCATGTCAAATATTTCATTTTCATATGATCATTATAAAATTCACCAACCTTGAATGGGAACTGCTCAGTATTTTAAATTAAATATAATGCAGTTTCAAGGATTAATCCATTCGAAACGCAATGAAGTAACTAAATTATTGGCGGAAATCTGAAATTGGGTATAATAAAATTTCAAACGACCCCATCATCTTCCCAATGAGCATAACTTCCTTTAAATACGAAAATAAGCCTGAAAAATTACACTGTATGATTATTCTTCATAAAAAAATCGTTTCAACCATTATCAAAAACCATCGAATGCTATGAAATCGATCAAGTAAAAGCAGAACTTAAAACAACCACCAAGGATATGTGGAAATGATGGAAATAACCCAGTGGTCTAAAGTATCAAATTATTGTGAATTATGGAAAATTCAATTCCAACTTTTCACAAATGCCGGGAGAGGGAGGTTGGCGTAAATGTCATTGAGCGAAATGAACAAGAATGAGCAAATCGCCACTCGTGTCGAGTGCCAGGCTTTCAGCTTTTAAGCCCGAATAGCTCGCTTTAAGCCGATAGCAAGTCTAGTGGATGCGGCTTTTCATAAAGGAGCGAGTTCCGTGGAAAGTGAGAAGAGCAATGCGCAGCCCAACTCGTTGGTATGGAGGGATTATTTTTTAATCTAGAAGTTAAGGATGCAAATAATCGAGACCTTCAAGAAGTAAGTAGTTCGACTACCATGCCGTAAACGAAAATGTTTTCATGCAATTTTTTTCGAGAAAAAGTCTCAAAATCTGCTGCTGTCAAAGCCAACTTTTTTGAGAACCTAGACCATGCGAATGGAACCGTCATAAGCAAATATCTTCCAAAATTATAAAATAAGGATGGAGCCAAAATGAAGTCAATATTTTTAGGGACAAGGATCTCTCCTTAGTTATTCTTTGCTTGGTTAGGCTAGCAAAAAGACACTCTGCTTCTCTGAACATTGTCTCGTTGGGAAGTGGCAAAAGCAAACGAAGCGAAGCCATCGAAAGCACAGTGCAAACCGAGAAAGGAAATCGACGCCATGCGATCATCATAAAAACTGAAAATGTATGAAAACCACAAAGTGGTCCACTTGTGCAGAATGAAGGAGTGTTAAGAGTCGTCTTCCTCCGGATTGAATCTTGTTTCGCAGATACGACCCTGTTGGGTTTTGCATTCTTAACCGTAGTTATTGTTCCAGCTTTGGATTCCTCGGGGGAAATGTAGATGGAAATAAGAGACTTGTACTTATCGAGAGAAACGGATGAGAGAAGACCGAGAAATCAATAAATTTTATTGGGTGAACGGCAGCGGCAAAAGATGGTGGGTGGGTAGACCCGGGGAAAAAGATATGCCTTTAGTGGGTGGAAAGGAATGTGGTGAGTAGGGATATTGTGAGTTAAAATGGGAAAGGGAGCAAGGAAAATTGCCGGGGGGTTGTGTGAGTTAAAATATGATCTGGGAAGTTGAGACGGAGAGTGGACGTATCATGTAAGGAACGACGCCCGCAGATGAAAAAAGTAACGAGCGCGTCGAGCCAAATAGCGCTTGGAGTTCAGCAAGAGGAGAAGAATGCTTTTGTGGGGACTTAAGCGAATAGGAGAGAAAAAAAAATTGTTTCTGGACGCTTTGTAAGATTGTTTCCTGCGCGAGCACATGGTAATTTCGAGTGTTTCGATGATTATTCAGCGACGATCTTTTTTGTCAAGCGCAAGAGGTAAATAAAAGGTTTTAAAGGTGGTTATTTTGTAGTAGGCCTTAAATGTGATTAAATTTTTCAAGAATTCACTTTATACATTCATGGATTTTCTTTACTGATACGAGAATTAATCGGCTTACTATGTAGTAAGGTGAATAAATAGTTTCATATTTTCAATGCATCATGCAAAGTCAAATAAGTATTTATTTTTTTGTTAGTCTGTCTATGAATTATAGAGAGTTAGATATATTTTTCCGGTGCCTGGTTTTTGACGCATGGTATTTATCATCAGTAAAAACTACTTACGGAAACATCTCTTCATCGATTTTTTATCTTGATTTTTTTAAATCGAAGAAAGAATTAAACAACTGAGAAAAGTGAGATATGACACATGGTGATTACCCCTTTTACAACGCGTAACCCCTAATTGATTCAGAACCTTAGATGCATGGTTTTATAATTATGTCATTTTATTTTGGGCCATTACCATGTGTTGAACGAAAGAGTATGTTGCGCAGGTGATATGTTACGACGTATTATTGTGGATCAACGACTTAACCAGTCATGGAAAAGGAATTTTGAGATTTGAGTTGTTTTTAATGCCCACGTCACAATTTATCGAGTCTGCAAAACAGATACAAAAACTCTCATGTACTCCATTGTGAGAATAAAAGTTAATCTTTCCCCGATCACCTCTAAATGCCGACGGCAGCCCACAGAATGTGACTCCTGCATCACTATTTTCAAGCGTCGTATACGTAGTACATAGAACCACGCAAACTCCCACCCAATCCCACCGACTCATTCAAAGAGACGTGCGTCTACCACTAGGCCCCGACTCTCCCAGGGAGAATGACGATGCCACGGGCAATGCCGGGAAGGAAGTTTCCTGGGAACGAAAGGCACTCGTTAATGGGTAGTGGGCTTCACCGGAACGCCTAACCGTCTAATTTTCGTTCCTTCTTATTTATTTAAGAATTAAATTAATGGGATTTAATTGGAAGAGTGAGAGAGAGAGAGAGAGAGAAAGGGACGGAAAACTTTCCGAGATTGCATTGCAGATAGAGGCAGCAGCAATGGAGACAAACATCCATTCTCTCTCTCAGCCTTTTTCGCTCCCTCACTCCGTCTGCAGTCGTTCCTCTCGGACTCTCTTTTCTTCTTCCCTTTGGGAGTGGCGGATTAAAAAGCGTATCTCCGACCGGGGAAGAGAGCCCGGAGTGGCACAGAGAGAGTGAGAGAGAGAGAACACCACCGACGACGACGCCCCTCCCTCTTATTTTTTT
>WURS02000011.1:493878-504270 GCA_011762765.2 Rhinocypha anisoptera | reverse complement strand
GGGCTATATTTTCCCGGTTCTTTCTCAGTTATAACGCGTATCGCAGGCACAGATAGCAATTTTGATGGAGAATGCCCCCCCCCCCCCTCCCCCCTAACCCCTCTTTCCTTCTTTCGTGGTTGTTCAAGGGACTCCCACCCCCCGAAACATTTCCCGGGACTCAGTAACGTGACGTGCTATCATGGCGACAGCTCTATATATTGTTCGTTTCTTCCGCTCTCCTTCCTTCCTTGTCGATTTTCTCTTATCGAGTTTTCCTATTGAATGTTCGAGATGGTTTTTTTTATTTATGCTTCCTGTCCATCCGTGTTAACGCGAGACATTTTTTCTTCTGGGTATTCCTAACAAAAGCCAAGTCTACATTTTGCGAGTTTGCATATAAAATCGGCCATATGCGCAGGTCTTACCGTCACCAGCGTTCGATAATATTCCATCGCCTTGACCATTTGCCATAGATTGTCGTTCGTGGTGGGCAATGTACTGTAATTGGTTTTATGTGAATTTTTTTCTTGGCACACGGCATAATTTAATGTTATCAACTGCCAGCTGTGATTACATAAATCATTTACGGTGCTTTCGAGAATATCGTCGATCTTTTCGATCATCTATTTAGGTCATATTTATTTAGATGAGGAAAAAATGGTCTCCCTACATCCTTGGATGAATTGTCTTATTGCTGGATTATGTCATCATCCAGGTACTCACGATAAAATTATACTTTGACAGTTTGTGTTTCGATTTCCACGACAATATGTAGTCGTTTCACCCAAACACTGGAATGAAAATGGTGCGATAAAGTATGCGTATTTGAAACCAGTTAATGGTTTCGTAGATGGGAATACGATTTAAGACTTGGGCAGCTGGCAGTTTCCCGGATTTTCTGATATATGTTTCCGGTAAAATATTTCCTGAGTTAGTCGCGTCACATCCTTTCTTTTTGAGTGCAAATCAGTGTAGATATTGGTATCGCCCTCTCGACGAATGATATTTTTTTTAATGGCAGCTACGTTGTGGAGTCGCATGAAAGGTCGGAAAAGCAAAGTCCTTTGTCTCGCTTTCCTTTTGAAAATTTCATTTATCATCCCCTCAAAAATTTTTCCGTTCGTGAAGGAATTTTTTTTAATGATGAGAAATCAGTACATACGTACATAGAGTTTTCCTAACCTAATAATGCGTAATGACAAGTGCATGAAACAGCAGTTACTTTTTGTGTAAGACGCGTGGTAACTTGCGAGCGCAAATGTCACTGTAAGTAATAAAAGTATGGTTGGAGTATTTAATCAGATTAAGATAAGGAGGGATTTGCATAGAGAGTGCATTTGCCTTTGATGATCAAAATATCCACGAAAGGCTACTTAGGAGTCGTACAATGTGTGCGGTATTTAGTTGTACATAGTTACAAAAAAGTTACGTGTTTCAATATCCTTAGTTGTTACGACCGTCGTAATTACATGGCAATACTTTTGTGTACGCGGTCTGTTTATGGCCAAATCTCTCATAACGTTGACTCCCTGCTCTCCCTACATTGAACTTTTCTGTACTTGGAAATATTTTTTATAGTTCATTCTTGTTTATCCAGTTTTTCACCCTTAATTTATCCTTGCTCCGGCTCTCCTTTTTTCCTTGTACGTGTATGCGTGTAATTGTTGTTATATATTTTTTTCTATTTTATTGGTTCTCCGAACACGTCAGAGACATGCTGTATCCTGGGGATCTTTTTCCCCCAGTATGTAAGCTCGATCCCTGTCAAATGTACACTAATTTAATTACTGTTTCACACTTTGTGATTGCCCAGCACTTATTTTTTTAGCTTTCCAATCTATTTTCTGTGTATCAATGCACTCCATTAACTATAGCTCATAGATCCGTCCATTATTTAGAAAATCTCAATCCACTCTCTTGCAAACATCATTGTCTGTGAAATTACCATCGTACTCTGCAGCGCTTTGCATCAAATTTTAGTGCGTTATTCGGATCAACATTGTATTGAATCAGCGCACCGTATCAAATATTGTATGAAACTGATCTCAATGTGACCTCCGAATTGCGATGTTGAGGAACGATACATCTTCGCTGAAGTTTCGCGTTCTTTGTTCGTTGAGTGAGTGTTTGATTCGCAATTTTTTTTTTAACCGTCACCTCGGTAGGTTTCTCGGCCCCAGACGACCGACCCCATTGTCCATCGCCGCCATCATCTCCTTTCCCCCGTGACTCCATTTGCAGCTTTGTGAGTGAGCCATCGAGCCTCTCTCCCGATATCGTCTCTTGCTTCCGTGGCAACCGTTCGCGGGGGAGGTCCTATCGCGTCCCAAACACCTCGCCGTCAACCGCCTCTCCACTTCTTGTCTGAGCTCGCCTTTTCGTGTTCGTCGGAGGTGTTTATCGTCTCCTTAGCGCTCCCGACACTTACGAGGAACGACTCATATTTTTTTAAATGGGTTCGAAGGATGTGGGTCCCAGATGTTTCGCCGCTAGTTCCGCTCTCCTACCTTATGTGCGGCCGCGCTCTTTTCTCTTTCCTATTGTCCCCTGAATACTCGTACATTCCCTATAGCAGGGATGAGGTGTCAACGAGCGGAAAAGTGTATAACGGGTAAACTACTCTTGCCTCCCTTACAAACCCATCGACTGAGATGATAACGATGATTTTTATGTCTGTAATAGGCAAAGGATGTTTTTCTATTAAAAGCAATAATTTTTTCAATGGTATTCATAATTATTTGTTATGACGTTTAAATATTCTAATAGAAGGTAATGTAATATAATAGAAAATATCTATCAGTCGTTAGTGTAATTTTTTCTACTGTGTAGAATGACAAGACATTATAGTAAAATTATAATGCATATGAAAAAGGGGACAATATATCAGCGGAATCATGAATTAATGCCAATAAACAAAGTTTCATGCTGTTATCGGGTATTTTGTCGCGTTAAATGCTGTTTTTAAAAAGACAACCAGTTTTAATCAAGTACCTACTTAGCGACCGAATCTCCATTATCACTTCGACCTGAAGACGCCTCCAGGATAAGAGGAGAAACTGGTTTTAAAAACTACATTTAGCGCGACAGAATACCCTATAACAGCATGCATCTTTCTTTAGAGAGATGTCGCGGAAGCCTTAAAAGTAATGCCAATAAACATTTGTCATCGAATCTGCAACTCGGTTAGATCAATTTTCAGTTCTTATTTTCGACCATGAAATACAAACTCAACATGGAATTTTCATTAGTCAAAATAATTTCCCCGTGTGCCATAGGTTCGTCACCCTCTCCCTAAGGTTTTTGTGTCGTTTGTACCCAGCACAATGCGCACGCAGGTGGTCGCAGGCTTTGATAACAGCAGAAACTTCCAGATTCTATCACCAACACCATCGTCGTAATGTGAACGGATTTACCTGATGTCTCTTTTTTCCGCTCCTTCATACCATCAGTCACTTTTTTAATACACAAAAATGTAGTACTGTTCCACAAATTGAAATTTTATTACAACGCGTTTCGGCTATTAGGCCATCATCAGGTACACTACATTTCGCTTATCACCGTCAATCAGTCACTTTCTTTCTCCTTTAATTATTATTCTCTCTCTCTCTCCAATATTCGACCTCCCTTGAGACCTTATTCGTGATACACTCTTAAGTTATTGAACTGAAATTACTAGCTTTGCTGTAGAGGCAACAGAAAATTGTGTGGAAGCACATGGATGTATCTAGGATGTTCCAAAAAAAACAACTCTTTTATTCACATAGTGAAATTTTTCTTTCCTTTCCTCCCACTCCACTTCCCTGCTGAACTATAATATCACTATTACTTCATATACTATGTGGACTACTCGTTTCTTGTCTTGTACCGGATGAGTACCGTTGAGTCGAACGCGTGTCGTATTAACAAAGTATTTTAGTTGAAAATGGATGTGTGTAAAACTACTGTCACAATATGTATTTGTATACCGGAGCGAACACTTTCTTGGTGCTTCATAATGTGTCCTTCATCTGGAGTGGTGGTTATTTGGTGCCATTATTTTATTCTTTTTCCTAAGCCTTCCAAATTTTCCTAAGTTTACTTAGACCTTTTTTCATGCTTCTTTTTCTCCCTTCTCTAGACAATTTCGTCTAATTTTTTCATTCTGACTTCAGCCTACGGAGCATAAACGATTAGGCAGTAATATATTTGTTTATAGGGCACGTCAACAGATATGGTCATTTATCACTTCCCCAAGTAATAGGAAACCCCAGTTGGGCGAATACAACATCCGTGCCTTTGGCCGGACTCGAACCCGCGACCTTTGTGTAAACCTGCGAGCGTGCCAGGCTAGCCCCGTCTCTCGGCGTGGTGTAAATTTCAATTTTATTTCTTATTTAGTCACCGTATCTAGTCTTTATAGCATGTTATTTTTATGAATCGTTTCATTAAATGTTGGGACTGAATGTAAAGATATAGGAACCTTTTTTTAATATCGGGATATAATACCGTTGTTACAGACTTAGTAAAACTGGAAGTATTAAAGGTTTTTTATAGAACTGCCGAATCTTTATTATTATCATTGTACCGTAAAAAAAGACCATTTTTTAGAAGTATTTACCTTTTGGTTGTTTTAAACATCACTCTTCTATCATCAACCAATTGGAAGACTGTAGAATGATTTAATTCATACAATTCGCTCGAGAATGTATACAACCGCCGGTGTCAAAGCCTAATAGTCCTTAGCGGTCCTCAGAATCAGCATATGCCTAGGCTATCTTCATTAGGCATCAAGTATCACATCCACGGACTCTAGTGAAGATATTCGACAAATTTGTAACATTCTGGTACGATTTACAAATATCAACAATTTTCCTGTCGTGGTTTGCAGTATATTATTCAAGATATTGCCGGAGTGACTCACAAAACCTATAATTTGTTCTGACCAGTGCTAATGTAAGACAACCAAGTTTCAGGCAGTGCATTATTTATTCCGTTTTAATAAAGTCCTATTCTCCCTTAGGGATACATAGGTTCTCTGTAAATATTGATTATTAATTAAATGTAAAGATAAATTTGTTATGGTTCATTTGGTACATTTCTTCTTTTTTGAAAAATCATTGATGATTTTGAAGATACACGAGCACTTGCCGTATTGAATAGAAGAATGTCCCTTAATTTAAGAGAGAGTTTAATAAGAGAGAATTTAAGTTGTATTAAAGAGAAGTTTTTAAAAAATGGAAATTGCAAATTTTTGTTCTTATTTCTTAAATTATGGATCGTTTCCACCACATCTCACCTGACTCTATAAGAATGTCCCTTGTGTATGTGTAGTTGTTTAGTCGATCTTCATTGCTTTTCAATTGTAAATGATCTTTCAGTTAAAAATATTTTTATTTATGATTATCGATGTAAACCATATCTTGAATAGGATGTTTTATTTGGCTAGTAAAAATTGAAGTTTTTCTTAGTAAATTATTGTATTGTATATGCTTCCATCGGCTCAAGTTTTAATGTTTTTACCATTTTCATAGCCTTTCTCTACCCGGTGATTATACATTCCAAAAATATGTAGTCTGTTCGTGGAAATATCACTAAATACTACCGGAACTCCCTCCAGCAAAGCTGGCGATTTGAAAGAGCCGCCGAGCCGCTTTCGAATTCCCGCCGCGCGATCTCATTGGCTCCCGCGCTTGAAAATTCTAAAAGTCTAAGTTTACAACACTATGACCACAGTCACTGTTTTCATTGTTGGGTCACAGGAAAGGGCGTAATTTGACACTGAAAACCATCAGCGGTTTATTTCCGTCAGCACCAAATTTCATGTAAAAATTTGGTTTTTTGTATTTTACAACTACTTTACACCAGAAAGTTCGTGGTATAAATACGAGTTTCGCAGCAGCTTTCCTTTTGGAAGCGGGAGTCTTGTGATGGTTACAGCTGGGCATTGATCGCGTTCACTTTAGCAGATCTGCTCAGTTCATGTGTCCGTTGCGTGTGTCGCTTCTATGTTCGTGGACCTCCCGCTGCCTTCAGTCGCACGGTCGAGGTCCCCCTCCTTGCATTCTCGCTCTGGGAATGCACGGGTATATAACTGACGCGATTTCCAAATTGGGTTCGAGTAGGTCAGTAGCATGTAACGTAATGTGCGCTTCCATTCGAGCAAGGCACTGCCGAGCAGTATGCCCTTTTTTTGACTATTTTTTTCTTCTTTACTTATTTGGTTATTTTAATTTCTGCCATCTTCAGTCATAATTTTCATTTTCTCCTTTGTTCTTTTCCATGTACTAATACACTCTTCGCTTCGTGGATTGCTATTAACTGATATTTTTATTACATTCTCTTGTCTGTTGCCTGCGATTTTGTTATTATTACTGATTTATTATTTTCCTTAGTTATATATCCGCATATCTAAATTAGATAATTATATAATATGCTATTTCCATTGTGTTTAACCTTTTGTTTAGTGTTTCTTTGTTGCGCACGTTGCTGGTAATTACTGCCGAGGTTGGCGGATATAGTGATTTTGAAAAAAAAACTCCATTTACTACTCTTAACCCCATTCCTAAAAAAATTAGGTTTATTTTGAACTTGACATATTATATTCTGTTTAGGTCTATAATGACTTAAGAAACGTGGTAAGTCCAATTACTACGTTTTTTTGTCGGTTTACTTAGTTTGTTTAATTCATCATGCAATTCTACTACAAGGTATCGCCTGACTCTTTTAAGTACAGGTTTTCACAATATTTTCAGGAATGTAGTGATGTTATAGAAGATATAAACAGGGTCGTGACAAAGCATTGTTAGATCATGTTTGGCACACTTCTGCTTGTAGATCCTAGTTTAATTTGAAGTTTCGTTGTTCCTTCGCTGAATTGGGCGTGTTGTTTCCATGCGTTGCATTAGTGAAAATGGTAGCTACGGTAGAATGATCGGTGCTGCAATTAATCTCCTATTTTATTATGATATTTAATTGTCTTCTCAATATTCTAATTTTGACTTGAGGAAGTAGGTACACAACTTATTGTCAATTAAAACATGATAAAAACTAAGATTGTTTCAACAATTAACATTTAAAAAACAATCAAATTTGGAAATGAAAATTACTCTCCCCTGGCATTGCACACTGACGTTTTCACTTGTAATAAGTGTATTTCGAGGATTTCACTATATCGCCAGATGCTCAGAATAATAACATTTTTCAGCAATTATCTTCATCCCGTATCCAAACGGTCAAGAGAGTTGATAATATCTGCATTCAAGTATGGTGGTACTAACTGGGCCCGCTTCCCCTTGGAATTTTCAAGAAAAAACAGAAATTAGTTTTTTACCATCTAACTAAGATATAATTTCGATTTTGCTTTTGGGTTACTTATGAGTGATCAAATTTAAAGAACCACACCGCGAGACCTTCTGCTTTCTAGCTGTATGAAAGGTCCTTCGGGTTAATTGACTATTCGAAGATGCCTTACGATTTTTTAGAATTAAGTAATACCCGTAATAATTTTTATTAACAATTTCATAGGTTCCTTGGAAAAAAACGACCCTACCCATTTTGGTTTCTTTTTTAGCTTCCATTGATTGGGTTTGAATACGTAAACGGTTACTCATGCGTGTTGTATTAGCGGATAAGGAAATTCCGTCTCAAAATTATGACTAATCGGTTTTGACACAAAATTCCTCTTCGTAAAAGATGATTTCATCTCGCTTAGAAACATTTTGGAGGATGCTTTTCTTCTATTATTTTTTCCGTCCTCAGTCCTTCGTCGGTACTTCAGTGTTTCTGTGTTGTTCCTTGCACCAAAAGTTCAATTAAATAAAAATTGCTGTTGAACATATTTAAATTTTCAGTTTTCTCACATGTAATAGGCTCTAGTTTAATTAATAAGAATAGCTGATACCACTCTGACGAGATCAGCCTGGCCATTTGCAATTAGGTTCCCTAATATGTTTCTTTTCGGTTAGCTCAGAGATAAGTCTCAACTGTATTTCACTCTTTTGCAACCCGCAGCAGCGATCTATCGTTTCCAGCATACATTTATTCGCTTGCGTAAAGTCGTCAAAATGCATCCCCGCTGGCAGAGTTTCACCTCTTTCCTTCTTCATTTTATAACGATTTTGTTACAAAAAATGTCGATCATAGCATTGAATAATATCGTTTGGATGGATCTATTGATTGTTGATGAGTCCTATATTTATTTATAAAATCCCGCTTACACCCTTTCGGGCTTGGACGATTTTTTACATAGGACGAATCTCATCTGCTGGATAAGTTGCGGCGTGCCATTGTTATCCAAGAGTGTTAAATTATTTAATCCGCTATGAAATCTTTTGAAAAAAGGACTCATAACACGGCCAAAGTCGAAGTTTGTCACACTTTGTTGTCTCAGTGGGAATTTCGTAACTGTAATCCTATTTCAAGCCTCATTCCTCTTTATTTTGATTGGTTAGTCAATTTCACAGTTGTCACGAAGAACCCCTTTAATCGCAGAATCTCGCATTATCCCTCTACGCGTTATAATTCCATTCCATTAGCATTGTAATACTGTTCCCCTATACGTAAACCTAATCCTCACAGTTTAATGGCATTGAGAAAAATTCTACCACAACACAGGGATGGAAAAATCAATGTTGCGTCAAAATTCAATATGTCCAGGAAAATAATTTTTGATCCTTGCGTTTATAACTACTCTGGGGATATTCAATTCTCATTCCAGCAGCAGGATTCAATTGTGTTTTTTTTTTAAATTAAATTTCAGTAGCAGAATTGAGGGAAATGGAAAGTAGTGAATTTGGGAAGTTGGAGAACATTTATTCTAAAATGTAATCACAAATCGTGATAGTAAAATCAGTTTTTAAAATTAGTTAAAAGATTAAATTAATTTTAAAAAAATTCTGATTAAAAAATGAATTCCATTCAACTCCGTGGAGTGTTAAGATTAAACAAGACGTATGATCCTTCTTGGAGGTCACCTGAAGTCGGTATTACCTATTACCATAGACTAAAGAATACCATTAGTATTAATTTTCACCGAATCAGGCGTGATGTGGTGGACGTGATTCACACTGAGAGTAAAAAACCGGCACTTTTCCAAAAGGAAAATTGCCGGTTTTTTTTACTCTCACAATTAGTATTCTTTAGTCTATGCTGTCACTGTATTGAAATTCAATAAGTGAAACCTTGAAAAAGAATTTACTCATTTCTTCTTTTCGCTAGCTTTCCCGGATAAGTTTTCAGATAACTTTCATTCGCAGTTATATAGCAACCTCGGAAAACGAACTTAATCAATCGAAGTCGGTCCGCGAGTCTAATTGGCCTCCAACCGAAACAATTTTTCCTTTCTAAATTAATGTCTGAATATTCCGTCCCAGACTCCGAACTTTGGTATTTTTAGGTTTTCTTTAGAATTCATCTAAATTGCACGTAGAAACACTTGTGGAAAGATTGAAAAGACAGATAAATTGAAAAAAAGCAAATACTTTACGTGGATATTGTTTAAAAGTTAATACACTGCGTAAATTACCTTCGTTGCGTGGTAGTGGCGGTCGAGGAGAGGAGGCTTTAGGCTTCTTGCCTACTGCTCTCATCACTTAGTTTTTCGCACACATTTTTTCTTTGGAGATCATGACGAGGGCTAAAATTAGAGAAAGTTGAGCGAAATTTAAGCAAAAAGGTTAAGCTTTGTTAAAGTGCTAAGGCACACACAAAGCACTTCTACGAACAGACCTTTCAGTGGAATTCGGAATACTTTTCCTCTAAACTTTATTCTTTCAGTCTAATGGTATTGAGGAAATCTTTTCCATGATAAAGGGAAGGAAAACCAATGATTTACATATCACAAATATGGCCGGGAAAGAAATCTGTGGCCGTTGCATTTAACCACTTACTCATCTTACCATTAAAGCACCTGACTAACAGCAAGTGAGTTGTGTCGAGGTCGCTAACCGAACTGATCCGCCGCCCTTGGTCGTGAACCTAGTTATTGTTTCTCGCCAACCGAGCCGAAATTTGGTCGCCAAAGCCTGTCATAAAGCGATTAGGTCGTGGACAGACACCGGTCGTCAACCGAGTTTCCGCTCTAGCGAAGAAACGTTCCGCTGAATTTTTTTGGATCTGTATTTTTTTCCTGCACCAATTTTCTTCCATTTTAGTTTTCTGTCCCTGGACTGAATTGAGATATTTGCCGACCCTCGAAATGGATTCCATAGCTCGTTATGCGTTTACCTTCGTCTGCAATTGATTCGTTTGGTTTTGCTCTATTTTTCTTCGATGCTCGTTCGTTCTTTTGTTTTCCCACTACTGCTTCCGTTGTTTCATACGCTGGATCAATTCATGTCCGGAGTTAGTATTCAGAATAGTTAGTGTATATATGTATATTTTTTTGCTTGTATTTATAATGTAGTTCCTCGTCTTGACCTTGTACTTTGTAAG
>WURS02000011.1:479229-493778 GCA_011762765.2 Rhinocypha anisoptera | reverse complement strand
TCTCTAAATGTTTGCTTAGCTGTTGTGTAACAACAGTTTCTAATATCTTCCCAAATACAGGAATAATTGATATGGGATGATAACTAGTGGGGGAGTCCCTGTCTCCCTTTTTAAATATAGGGACAGTCATTGTGTATTTCTGTGATTTGGGGAATGTACCATTTTGTAGATAAGAATTAAGTAGATAGGGGAGAGGCTCTGCTATCACATCGATAACTTCTTTTATTAAGCTAGTAGATAACCCATAAATGCCCACTATCTTCGATTTCTTAAATCTTTTTACAATACCCTTAATTTCATTAGGTGTTAAAAATCTTCACCTAAAGTTCTCTCTGTTTATTTTGAGTTTTTGCAGCATCTCAAGTGGATTGTTATGCTGTTCAGTGAGTTCCAAGAGGATATTGTCAACATTATGAATGAAATACTTGTTCAGCTCATCTGGGGTTAATGGTATGGCAGGCCTACTACATATTATGCCAAGTTCTCCTTTTATAAATTTCCATGCAGTTTCATGACTATTGTTTGAACATTGAATGAAATCAGCGTTAGCTTTAGTTTTAACAACAAGCAATTTGTGCCTATTCTCTTGCCTTAACTTTTTTAGTACACTTTTAATATTATTATCAGCTTTTGATTTACTTAATCTGTTATAATGAAGTAATTAACTCCTGAGAGATTTTAATTCATTGGTAAACCATCTGTTATTAACGATTTTACTGGTTTGATTCATCAGTTTCTTAAGGAAACAATGATAACCCAATGAACATGTCAAAGAAGCTAGCGAAATTAATCTCAGGATCTTCATCGTCAAGTAGTTCAAGCCAGTTCACCACGGACAAGGAGAATCTAAAATTGTGTGCATCTTCGGGTGTGATGGGTCTAACTAATATTTGTGTTCCAGGTGTATGCTTAGCTTTATCATTATAATTCCACAAATGAGCATAGAAAGTAAGTGCTAAGTGATCTGAAAGACATGGTTCAAGTATTTCAATACTATATTGTTCCTTTGGGATGAGAGAACAGGAATTAACAGTCCTCTCCAACTATGGCTTACTGATTAATCTTATTGATGATTGCAACAAAAATACAAGATCATTACCTGCCCGAATCAAGATTGAATAAAAGTTTGAAAAACTCCCTAAAATATGAATTTTATTTTGTCCCTGAATAATTTTTTCCAGTATTCACCATGGAAGTTTAATTGTTGCTACTTGTTTCAGACTAACTGTTTTAATCTTCCTTTTACGTATTTTGTCCTTAATTGTGATTTTTTTTCTTTTTGAAAGTCTTTGGACAGCTTGATGTCACCCTCTTTATGATTCTGTTTTACCCCCATTGTCTTACTCTGTCATAATAGAGTTAGCAGCCCCCTTTAATGATCCTCCCTATAGCTCTTACTTTTGGTAATTTTGTAATGTGCTTGGAAAAATTTTGTCACTTAGTATCACCATGGGTGTCAAAATGTTCAGTCCGTAACTCTCTTATGTCTCATTGACTTATTTTACTTCTGTTTTTATTATAATCACCTGAATTCTATTAAAATTCTGAAATGATTTTAATGATGTGTATTTTCAATTTTTTTTTAGCTATTACTCAGGCTTTCTCTGCAACAAATGACCGTAAAGATAAGCAGTTACACCAAAAGAGTCAAGCGATCCAGCAGCCTCCCCCAGTGGTCTCCTGTGAGCATTGTCCTATGGTGTGGTACCATAAGCTTTGCTCAGAAATTGAAGGTGACCTTTTTTCTTTATGGAGCTAAACTTATTGATGTCCTGTCTCTATCAAAACATTGTACGTAACTGGAAATTTGCCCCTTAAACCACTTAAAGTGACTTGGAATAATTTATTCTCATATAACCTGAACATTTTTACATCTTACTCCCATCAAGCCTATATGCATTTGAATAGATTTCCTCATTTCTCAGAAAAAATATTTTCGCATTATTTTTTCATGAAAACTGTGTATAATTGGAGATAAGGCTTTCTGTTTTTCTGGCAGTCATTTTTCCTCTTTCCACATTAGTAGTTTTCTGCTCTTTTTCCACAGGCCTTAATGACAGGAGAACTCAAGCAACTATATTTCGAAGGCTAGAAATGCTACCTGAAGATGAGCAAGAGAGTGTGTTGATCAAATTTCGAGGAGCGGAGACTGTTAGTGGAAGTGGAAATTCCCTGAATAAAGATGGCTCTAATAATGGCAGCTGTTTGAGGGAACAGAATGAATTTCTCATGATGCTTCTCAGGGCACATTGTGAGGCTAAGCAGCCACGTCATGTCCATGACACTGCAGAGAATAGGTATGGCATGGCCTTTTAAAAAATATATTTGAACTGATGTCATTTACACTCCTATGGAGACTGCTTACAGAAAACTAAGTCACTAATATCACTATGAATCACTAATTTAGTAAATGTTGATGAGCAAAATATTCTGGCATTTAGTTTGTAAACTGAATGTTTTAATTTTTGCAATGAATTTCTCTTTTTAAGGCATGAATTCCTCAACCATTATTTGGGGGGCAGCACTATTTTTATGAAGGCCAAGAGATCACTTACAAGTTCCTTCGACCATCTTTTGAAAAGGCGGGGATCAAAGGATGAATTTGTCCAACCAATGTCAAAGGAGTTGAGTTTGCCCATCAGTGCATCATTATGCAAGGTAATTCTTATGCAATGTTTGGAAAGGCAATTACTTGTCAGTTATGCCATGCCACGCTATACTCTCGCCTGAAATATAAACATGGTGGATCAGATCGAGTAGGATACAAAGAATAACGAACCGAAGTGCTTGCTTGTTGCACATGAACTAACTTTATTTCTCATGAGGTTCCGGCTTCCGGTTAAAAAAACAAATGAAGCACTAAATGCCAATTGTAGGTATACCACACATAAAATAAAATACTAATCTTATACAATACTATTTGCTATATTAACGCACTCTTAACATTACTATCCCCACAAAACTATCATCTGATACCCTCATGTTTGTAATAAAGTAAGCACTTAAACATAAAGGTGTGGTGCTGGAGAATTTAAAACTGAAAAGTCATTTTTAAGAAGAGGACCCTTTCTCAATTGTTTGTTGGGTGTATGTTTTGCCACTCAGGACTAGTTTCACCAACAATAGCAAAAACTAAGTCACCAGTAATGTTTTGATATGACCAGTGTTCATCTTTTTTTTTTAATATATCAATCCACCAATAAAATTTAATTGTTACTTCTGTGAAAATTATCATTGGTATAAAGAATGAATTAGATATATAATTTGATTTCCTATCAATAGTTAATTAATACATTATAAGGTGTAAATGTATTAAGATAATGATTAAATTAAATTTGGGCTAGTTTTTGCTGGGAGAGGGAAGTACTGCTATGCCCCACAGCTTGCTGTTTATTTTTAGTCCATTCTTAAATATGCTTACATTGTAAATGTCAAGATAATTATGTACATAAGAGAAAGCCTTTATGTTCTTATACCTTATGTTCCATTTGACCTCTCATACCTTTGTCCACCACTATAGTTATTTTTTTCTAATTTTAAAATGAAAGGAAAGATGTAGAAAAATGGGAATGTGTAGTGGAGTACAGTTATTATCAAAATTGTGAAATATAGTGAAGATACATCATCATTCATTATTTGAAGGAATATTGTGATAAAAATATGTTTAATCAACCAATATATTAGAGTCTGACATTTTGCTTTCCATATTTATCAATATTTATAAATGACAGAGCTAGATTGATGTAATGTCAAAATTGACTGATTTTTAGTTTTAGTTAAATATATTCATTATTAAAATACTAATTTATGAATTTCATACTAATAAAAATTATCATTTATATGAAGATTTTCTTTGAATACATTATTATTGTTTGATAAATATTTCCTTTGATTCAAAGATTGCAAAGTCCAAATTAAGTTTTGGAGCATATTTTTTTCACAATTATTTATAAATAATTTTTGTTTGTCCTATTTTGTAATAATATGTTAGTATGGTATTTTTCTTACTTTGGATGATAATAAAATACTAGAACATGTAAGATAACAGAACTAGAATTAATTAAGTAAACAGATGAAGAATTTCTTGCCAACAAAACTAAATTTTTGCTTAAAGGATTTCCCCATCCTTAATCACGTTATTAAACTGTTGTCAAAGAATGTATACATTTTTATATTTGCTTCAGGAAAATATTGCTCCAGTAACAACACCAGCTGGCTCATTAGGAGGCCATCATGATTCTGATAGTCAAAAGGGCTCTCCTACCAATACTCCTACAAGGGAGCTACCACCCTCAGGCCCTGTTACCACTGTGATAGACAAGAAAGAGGTTCCAAAACCACCTAGTCCTGATCCTTTCAGACCACGCTCATCAACTGTAGGCTCATCTGGTGGGGAAACAATGAAACGTGAAGTTTTGGCCAGGCAGAACACCAACAGTATACCTATTGCCATTCCTTTGAGTCCCCAGCAGCAGCAAAATCAAACATTACAGAAGAGCCCAATGATGAATATGTGAGTATCACCAAATGACAGAATACCTCAGCTTTTGCATATTAAATTTCAAAATGGTTAATTAGAGTTTTGAATCTTTCGTTGGTTTCACTTGTTTATTTTCCATTCACTGTTGCTCTTGCTTTTTTGTAGATTCTTCAAAGTGGGTAATCAGCCAAAGAACATTATCAGCACTTCACCAAGCCAAGAAAAGTCACCTAACACTAGGAATAAGCAACAGGGTTCATGGAGGCAAGCTATTTTCAATAGAGTAGTAACCCCAGGAAAATCATTGACTTTGAATGGTAAGTAACTTATAAAAACTGTCATTTTTCAACCCTAAGGTCACTTTGATAGGTGTGGGTGGAGCCCACCTAGTATTAAGCCCAATGGTATATGAACACCAAACAGTAATTCATTTCCTTGTACCACCTGTAGTTTCCCTGGAAGATCTGGTATCCAGAAAATTACTCAGTTTGGGTTTAGCTGGAGGTGTCACCAGGACTTGAACACAGTTCCCCCAATCAGTAGCCAATTTCACTACCCACTTGGCTACCATGACCTCTACTCGAAATTTCACATGCATGATATACAGTGGTACATAATGCATTCACCAACTACAAAGATAGCAATAATAGACATTTTCATAATTCAATCATACTTTATGAAATAATTTCAAAAATTATCATGGTCTTATCAAGAGTAAAAATATATTTTCTTTCTATAATGAGATTGGCATGATGACTATTGAAAGACAAATATCTTCTAAAAAATAATATTGAGTATCGAAAAAGGAATTTTTTTCCGGTGAACAGTGAATTCAATGTGGAATTTAGATTAATTGAACTTGAAGTGATGTTTTTATGTAATTGATATCCTTAGTATGAATTATTAATTATAAATTTTAGTTATAAATGCTGATTAATTATTTTTTAAATTTATATTATAATTTTTAGTTTTCTTTGTTATGTGTATAATATAAAATCTGATTTAGTGTGATGATAGAAAATGCATATGTTGAGCTGTAAATGGTTGATATTTAACCTTAGATTCTGAAAACATTAACTCTTTAAGGCTTTTAGCCATTTATGTTTTCATAAATAGGCTGGTAAAATATGTAATATAGGTTTCTCAAATAAAAGTTTGATTGATGTTTATAGTTATAGTTTGAATGGTGAAAAAATCTGTAAACATTCTGTATGATGAATAATTCTGTTTTTGAAACCCAGGAAGTGGACATGGATTAAATATGAGCCCAACTAGAAGAGGTAGCACTCCACAATCAAAGAAGGAAAGTTCAGAACTAAGGGCCCTCTGGAGGAAAGCAATAATGCAGCAAATTCTTCTTATTCGAATGGATAAAGAGAATGCTAGATTGACAGGTAAATTTGAGTACATGATCTAATATTTTATGAGGTGGAAATCAAAGAGTCATAGTCACTTATTACAAAGTGCTTGTAAATGGATATAACCTATCAGCACTTCAGGGAATATATTCATTACCTATTATTCATTAAATCAAGCATGAAAAGGTAAAATTGATATAAGTTATAATTGGGTCATAAAGTTTACTCATCTGAGTCCCTGGTGAAAAAACCTTGTTATCTTTAATTAAGGAGTTGATTCATAAATTATTTCTAATATTTAGGAATTAATAATATCTTTAACAAATTGGTGAAAACAAAGTAGCTTCCCAAGTGGCAGTAACAGCTTGACCTTTTTGCCAATGCATATCAATGTTGAAGGTCCATTATTCCTGGGAGGTCTCCAATCAATTTAAAAATTATTAATTTTTTTGTATAATATGAATTTATATAAGAGGTCATCAAATTTTTGTTGATCATTACTTTTCATTTTTAAATTATCCAAAGTTAAATTCCTATAAGATTCTGATATTTGCACTTTGGTAAAATCTTACTAATAATGTTCTTCCATTCTTATGGATAATATTTGAATGAGTGTGAAATCTCAACTGTTGTGAGCAGGAGTGTAAAAATTGAGTTGAGACTTTTAATTATAATTATTAATTCCATTGAGTTTCATATATGGCCTTAAATTTTATATTTTTCTTATTTTACTGCCAAAGTTGTATCCTAACAATGGCATTTTAAGGTACTTGTCTTTTAATTTAACAAAAGACAAGCTGTAAATCTTTCCTCTTTGTTTCTGATGGTTGAGAATTTCATTTTGTGAAATTAGTATTTATTCTTATCTTTAGCTCGTCAAGAGGAAGCCACAGTGAAGAGGATAAAACTAGACTATGATGAAATAAGTCCTTGCTTGAAACAAGTTAATGAAGTATGGGATTTACTCGTGAGCAAGGAAAGTCGAATTTCAACTAAGTGTGATTCACACATGCTTCTTCAAGCATTGAAGCAAGGTTGGTTAATATATTTAGAAAATAATATATCTTCACCATGCTGTCATAGTTCAGTCAAACCTGAGAGCTGATATGAGAAAGCTTTAATTCTATAAATTACTCAAGGAGTTCCAAGCAAAATCAACCTTTGAAAAGGTTGATTTTGGAAATAAATATCACTCTTGGCAGAAATTTAACATAATTTCATTTTATTCATTTGACTATCATAAATTCATAATATTAATCTTTTCAAAGCGTGAAATTTGGTTACTCCAAGAGCACATGCTTACCACCATAGAGCAATGGATATTTTATATGAATATAGTGCTTCCTTATTACAAAAATCTTCACGTTTTAAATAGGTGTCCCACGGTCAAAGAGGGGTGAAGTGTGGCAATTCCTGGCAGAGCAATATTGTTTGCGCACAGCACCAGTGGACATAAAAAAATTTCCTAATTATAACATGACGTATCGAGGACTTCTCAAGCAGCTCACTTCACACCAACATGGCATTCTTGTTGACCTAGGTACATTGATGTTGTATTTCCAATTTTCCCTTTAATGAGTTTTTGAACTTTTTTTGTACTTGATATTGATACCTCTAAGGTATAATCCTTATTTTATTTTTTCATCTTAAATTGTTTGTTATTTCTAATGGCATCGTTTTTATTCTGACCCATTGAAACTTTTATCTATACAGGACGTACATTCCCTAGCCACCCATACTTTTCCTCACCATTGGGTCCAGGACAGCTAGAACTATTTAATCTTTTGAAGGCTTACTCACTTCTCGACCCTGAAGTAGGCTATTGCCAAGGTCTAAGTTTTGTTGCTGGTGTCCTTCTTCTCCATGTGAGTTGTTTCACTATGTTACTCCTTTCTATGTAGACTAAAACATGTCATGTGTACCTATTTAAAACTTTGTAGCTAATGGTACAATGAGAAATTGATATGAATTTAATTTTTTTGCTCCTACCCCATAACCATTGGCATGTGAAAATTCACACGTCAGGGTAAGGGGGCCAGTTCCTTTTCCTACCAGTAAAAACATTAAATCAAAACTCAAGTGTGTACAGTTTACTATTGAATTTTTCCTGTATTTCTCCTCAAATTGTTTTTATAACCTCATATTTGGCATACATTTCAGATGTCTGAAGAAAGTGCCTTCATTCTTTTGCGCCATCTTCTATTCAGAAGGGGCCTTAGACGTCAATATTTGCCTGACATGGCTGCGCTACAAGTCCAGCTGTATCAATTATCTCGTTTACTTCATGACACTTACCCTGATCTATATGAGCATTTTGATCAAAACGAAGTTGCTCCCACATTATATGCCGCTCCATGGATCCTTACCATATTTGCTTCACAGTTCCCTCTTGGTTTTGTCACACGGGTATTCGGTGAGTACCTTTGCATAATTTTATTCTTTATTTACTTTAGTTTGAATTTCAGTATTTCAATTAGTTAGTATGATGATAATTTCATCATATGAGGTAGAAAATGTAATGTATCCCTAGGGGAAGTGACCACAAAGTGTGGCAAATTGCCATGCTAGGGATGGCTAATGACACAAATTTAAAAGATGACTGAATACAAGATTTCTCAGGTTCTAGAGTTCAGGAAAAAAGTTCAGGTTCTAGAGGATAGGGATGTCAGTTCCTTTCCATGTGCCACCTGTAGTTTCCTATAAAGATCTGGTATCCATAAAATTACTCAGCTTGGGTTTTGCTGGAGGTGTCCAGAGGCATCATCAGGATGTGAACCCAGGACCTCCATTCAGTAGCCAAGTGTTCTACCTACTCAATTACCATGACCTCAAAAAAGTCTCATAATTGAACAATATTATTTTATCAGTAAAAAAGAATAAATTGCTGTATTTTTATAAATATGAAAAGAATCTATGATTTTCTTTATGTTGTTGCTATTTTCGATATCATTATCCTAATATACATACCAACCAACCACAGTGATCAACCCGAAGGTTGGTATGTTACCAAATATACATATCATACATACATATATTATGGAGAAATTGCATTTTAGCTTGGGTTCTTAAAATTGGGAAATAAATTGGTTTAATCTTTCGGCTTATCTATTCATGAAAATAATATAGCTAGCAGAAAGTACATAGAAATACAACTATGTGTTTAATACCAGTATTTACCCAAGTACTTTATAAAAAGTTTTAAAATGTAAGGAAATATATATAGTTAATTAACAGTTAACATGTTAGTCATGTACCACATTTTATGATTCAAAGGTTCTCATCCATTGTTTACATACATTTCATTTCATCTCTCTAGATTTATTATTTCTCGAGGGACCAGATATCATTTTTCGTTTTGCCATGGCGTTGCTGGGTGAAAGAAGAATTGAGCTTCTTGCTTGTACAAACTTTGAGGAAACAATGGAATGTCTCAAAACAACAGTTCCAAATATGGACAAGGCTATGTTGGACCGGGTTATGAAACAAGTGAGTTAAACAATTTTCTAATCTCTCATCATTTAGTTAAGTAATGGCATTCATTTAATGTCTATGAAGTAATTGCACATTTTAGTTATTACTTTTGTGATAAAGGAAATAATATGTTTTCATATATCATTTAGGTATTTACTACTGATGTATCACGTCTTCTGCATGAGTATGAAGTTGAATACCATGTTCTTCAAGAGGAGATGGCATCATCAGTAACAGAGCCAGATACTAGCCGTACCCTAAGACAGCAAAATCAGGAGCTTTCAGAA
Organism: Rhinocypha anisoptera; assembly: GCA_011762765.2. NCBI lineage: Eukaryota > Metazoa > Arthropoda > Insecta > Odonata > Chlorocyphidae > Rhinocypha > Rhinocypha anisoptera. The sequence continues at coordinate 484,182 of WURS02000011.1, read as the reverse complement.
CAGCTTAAAGTAAGTTAATTTTTGGCACCTGTTCTTTAGTCATACATGGTCTTAGTAAAAAAAGATTTTCATCCATCATTTCTTATAGGTATATTATTCTTTGCATCCCAATATAATAATCAGATGATTTATATGTCAGAAAACGAAGTTTGGTCGTTAGTCAAATAATAAGTTAACTCCTTTGCTGAAATATAAATTGCAAATCTAGCTGCTTCAGTCATAAACTGACCAGTATAAAATTTAAGTAAATAAAATTTGAATCTATTTAATGTAATGTCTATGAGGGTTATCAAGTTTACAGAGGTAATTTTTTTATCTTTAAGTTAGTTTACATTATCAAATACATACCATTAATGAAGCTAAATTATCTGTCTGCTCTTGTGATATAATTTTATTGTATTAAATTTATCTACCTAAAACAGTTTTCTTAGAGTTGACTTCATTCAAGCAAGTTAATCATTTCCAACCTCCAATATATTTTTCCGAAAACATAACTGCAATCCATACAATATGCCCATCGTGTATGATTCCCTGTCTTTATATTTTATTGTTAATACACCAAGGAAATCATATATCTATGGATTTCTTTCGTCAGATGTGACATTAGTTGAGAAAATGATGACCTAGATGCAGTTAATTGTAGTAATAATGCAGTTAATTGTGCCATAACATTTTATATCAAGTATGGAATATAATGGTATCTCAGGAAATAATGCTATTTTTCAATACTTTCTAAATATAATTGTTCCTACCTCAAAAGAAAATCCCTTGAAAGATTTTTTAAATTAAATATATATCTTGCATTTCTATCAAATGATGTCAGAATTTCAAAAATATTCATATTTTTCATAAAGATATTTTATTATTTTTGTACCAATAGATGAAATACTACAAATGTTTAAATGTTGTTATATTTATTACTCCAGGAGGCACAAGCTACTGCTGAGCGCCTTGAGTTGTTGAATTCTAGTCAAAAGGCAGCTATCACCTGTCTTGAGTCCCAGGTTCGGTCTTTGGAGAATACTCTTGGGACAATGGCTAGATATGTGGCATCAATACATGAGAAGTCATCATCAAAGTCATCCAAACAACTTCAAAGCAATCTTCCTCTGATATCAGAAATGCCTGCAGATATCTGGCGTTACGTAGCAGCCTTCTCTAAAAGTGGATTGTCCAACCATACAAGCAATGGTGTGCCTCCAAGGATCGACCATCAAATCAAGAACACTAGTTTGCCTCCATCCTCATCTCCCTTTGTTGGTTCCACCCCAGGGGTTTTGAAAACATCTTTGAGCACTTCAGATTTGTACCGAGTCAAGGGTCGGAATGGTACAACACCCTTGAGTATTGTGCCAATTCAAGACATATCTCCAATAGTCCTGCCATCAAATTCAGCCAAACCTTTAGAATGTGACACTTCATCTGATGGAGAGGTTAGTAAAACCCAGTCACAACCATCTCCAACTAGCCAGCAAATGCATCCACTTGATTGCATTGCAGGGGATGTCAATTTTACATTTGGAACTTCATCTTTGAGGAGTCTTAAACCAGCACGCAGTGTAGGTAATGGAAATGGTGGTGCCAAACTGTTACATAATTCCAGTGAGGATGGACTTATGATTGCTGGAGGTGAGAGGCCAATTTCAAGTAGTATTGCAGCGGTTCCTCGTGGTCCAGTAAGTGAAAGTGGACTAATTACAACAACTGGTAGGTAGCAGTGATTTCCTGAATTCATGTGCCCAAAGTGATGTTTAGCTGTGTAGGTAAGCTACTTAACTGAGGCAGCTGTTTATTTTTTTGTGGCCAATGCCATATTGTATGAGTAATAGTATTCATTTTTCCGTCCCAGTTTTAATTTGCTTATTTTTTACCCTCTCTGATGCCATCAGTGTACACATCAAACCTCACTATGGGGCTACATATTACAATATAAATCCTCCATAATGGGGTTAAGGAATTGATTACTTGTTGAATTTTAAGTCCATTATTGAAGAGGGTAGTTGCATTATTAGCTGACATAATGCAAATTGTACTTTTATGAGTGGCATATTTGATAATGCCATCTATCAATTTGAGGCAGTAATTATAGTTTTGATACTGAAATGTTTTTGTAGTTGATCAATATCAATGTGCTAAAAAGATGAATTTCACTGTTATCCACCTGGAAATTTATTATTATGTATATAACATGATACTTTTATGTAAGTTAAAAAGTGATATGGGTGTGACAGTAGGCCTATTACTTGTTTGGTTAATGAAAGTATCAATTTGTTGTGACTTCTGTTTATGATTTATATTCAGGAGGAATTTAATTGTAAATATTTATTGTTGTATATACATATATGTTCTTAAAAAATGAAATGCACCTGCAAATTCAATTAGCAAACTTCCAGTCAAGGTGACTCTAAATCATACATAGGGAATCCACCTTTAAAGAAAAATACTGCATAATTATTGTTTTTAAGGGTACTTCTCCCTCTAGTGAGCAGATAAAAATGATCAAACTTTCAGTGAGCTTTTTAAAAACATACATTTTTATCAGAGTATAGGACCTCAAAATTGTTTTTTTTTATTTGACGATTTCTTTAGTGGGTATCAGAAACATATGTGTGTATGAATTTTAGTTTATTTCATGGTGACTTATTGGTGCAGTTAATAACATGGAAGAAGTTCTGTGAAAGGATTTGTATTTTACTTGACATAGAGTAAAATTTGTCCGTCATAGATACATTGAGTACTTACCATTTTTACTCCTTTTAGCCCACATTTGCACATTGGTTTGTGCTCAACATTTTATAATTTATAATTAATTGATACAAATTGATCTGCCTAATATTATTATTATTAAAAAATAAAAAAACCTATACAAAATCTTCTTTGAATTTGGATTTCAAAAACTGATTTTTCCTCAATGGAATATTTTATTATCATTGATGACTACCTCAGCAATATCATTGTTATACAGCAGTGATTGTAAAATGGTATTCATACTTTCTGTTAAAATTATTTATGGAAAATGTCTCAACTCAGTGGTTATATTAATGTAATATTTGCATGAAACTAGGATACCAAATTTGAAGACCACCCCCCCTTTAACTGTAGTAACATAACTATGAATACAATGTGATGACACTGTTGCAGTTTATACTAAGATGTCTTGATGCATTTAAAAAATCTAATTTAGGTCAATTGTACTCAGTCACACAAACATTTATTGGGTTGAGATAATATGGTATACCAATGATCTTGGAGACAATTAATTGCATAGGGAACCTTAAAGGCCTTTTCCAAAGATTTGGTAATTACATATTAAACTTTCAGTACCTACTCAATAGTAATTATAGGAGTATTTCTTAGGTTGTTTTGACATTACGGCTTTGATAGTCCATTAGAAAGGACAGATAATTCAGATGAACTTATTTGTTTGTGTTACAATATGTTCAATAGACATAACAACTGTGCCAGATCAAATTCACTGCTTTCAATGCACTCATTACAACAAATTATATATCCTATATCTACAAACTATATCCTCTCAAAGAATTCTGATGATGATTCCACAATGAAGTAAGAAGCTAAGCTCTCCTGACCAACTTCTACTCTCTCTGCCTGCTGGGGCATGATAAATTGTTGACTCAAAGCGTTCCCAAAGGAAGTGAACTGGTAAGTAGTGCAACAAATGGTCCATTTTTTCATTGAAAGTCATGGAAATAGCAAATAAAGCTATACTAGCACCCATTGCCAAATGCCCTTGAGCTGGTACAGAGGATATAATGTAAACCTGGTGAAGCCATGTATAAAAATGAATCCTAAATGCAAAATTCTTTTGATCCCTCACTTGTGTTCAGAACCGAAGTTAATTACTGTCAGAATCTTATTTACAATAATTTATCTAAGGGTATCTTATTGAATATCAGCTAGTATATCATTGAATTTTCAATGTTTTATTCAATTAGTAAAAATATTAATAAAGTAGCTCTATTATCCACCCCGTGCTTAATATATTAGATTGCACCTGCAAATTTCAACATCAAGGAAATTTTGATTGAGCTTTGAAACTGAGCCAACTCATAATTTTTCTATACCAAATTATAGTTATCTTGGAGAGTATATCATTTAGTTACTTTTGAAATCATAGAGTTAAGGTGTTCTATATTTGACTGACATATATTATCATTATATGAACTTGCAATTTGTTATGTTTGCCATACTATTTAAGTTTAAATGGAAATAAATTCTAATTACTATATACCATTATGTAATTTGATGATGAGTAATTTTCCAGTTAAGGTGGTCATCATTTTATCTAAAATTTCTATTCTTTTCCTCCCTTTAACTTGTTTACCTAACACTCTACCCTCCATTAGAGTTTTCAATAAATCATCACCTCTCAGTATCCCCTCTATTCACTTTTCTTTGGATTTCCCCTAGCCTCTTCTTCCATGCCATTCTTAGCAGTTCTTAGTTTGTCATTTGCCTCTCTGTCCCCTTTTACTTTCTCCTATCTTTCCCACCATACCCACATCTCAAAAGCCTCCAATCTCTGCTCATCCTCCTTCCTCAAAAACCAAGTTTTGGAACCATAAAACACTTAGACTCTACTAGATGTTTTTCACTGACCTCATCTTTTTCTATAAGGCACTAACTAAATGAACAAGGGTTTTCACCTGTTCCAACTTATGCCCTCATCATTTAACTCAATCTCCTAACTTCTCAAAAATCTCTTTATTTTTGTTTTTTGTAGTATATTTTTACGCCAAACTTCTTGTATTGGTTCTGTAATGCATTCAACAAGGTTTGCAACCGTTGGATAAAGGGCTAACAAAAGCCTGGAAATCTGACTCTTTAAGAAAGAACGGATGTTTTCCCGGCGTACTGCGTTGGTGAAGGCTATTCGGGTTCTCCACCGGGTCACTCTCTGCATTTCTGCCAACGTTTCGATGGCCGAGTCGT
>WURS02000011.1:461166-479129 GCA_011762765.2 Rhinocypha anisoptera | reverse complement strand
TTACTGATACAATACATATCTACGGCCAAAAAATTATTCTTTATAAATTCAAAAACACAATAATAAGCTTTTGTTGCCAGGATTAACTTTAACATCTCTCTAAAGTAAGATATTGTGGTGGCCCTGATAAGGAAATGTTATCACGTTAAATACGGCCCATTCAGATGAGGAGTATATGAGAGTTGATTGTGGTGAAAATTGTTTATGCCACGAGTGCTGTGCTTATGAATGTTGGGAAAGAGTTGGGGTGGCTTTTAACAAATAGGGCACATGAAAGAATATACATTGAAGTGAATGACCTCTTAATCTGAAGTACTTTGATAAACTCAGACAATCACAAAAATTGAGACAAATAAGTAAGTCAAGAGTCAATTGAATTGATCTTAGTAATAATAATCATCATAATACTTATTTATGAGACCCATATTTTCCCCTTTTCCAAGTTACCAAATACATAATTATTCAAAGAAAAAATACTCCACATTAACTTTCAAATAGTATATTAGCAAATAGCAATAATTAACATTTGCATGTACAGATTGGAAAACCATTCTAGCATTTTTACTATAGCGTGAAGTACACATCCCATTTCAATACTGTTTATGATAAATCAATAAAACTAGTACATTCAAAGTGAGCAATAGGCCCCTTTAGACGTACACTCTCTTTTGCACGCAATTGGAGCGGATGCGCCAGTCACGAGGGAAAGAATGCACGCCTGGAGCGTCCGCTCCAAGATTGTGGCAGATCCAGTCACAATGTTCCTGGCACCTGTTCTTGGAGTGTGTGTCAGAGTGTACAAGCTAGGCACGGCCATGTGAAGAAGGAAAATTCACGTTTTCACACAAGATTGGAGCGGTTCATGGTGCATACAGGATTCCAAGAGTTTTGGAGTACCCAGTTGGCTCTACAGTAATGTCTGGTGTGGTTGTTTTCTAGATGTTCAGCGTCATTCAAAAGAGGAAGCAGATCACAGCAGGATTATCAATATACCTTCATTTTTCAATGAATAACAGGAAAAAATGATCTGTTTGGGTGAAAAGAGCATAAGTCAAAGCTTGGGTACATGGACCTCGTCAAAGAAATTCAACAAAACAAAATGACATTACTGTTGCTTTTTGTTATTTTGTAGGTATGTAGTTAATTGTACATAAACGGTAGAAAATAAAATAGAGATGTTACAAGAAATGCAAGAAATTGATGGACCTGCCTGGCTCTGACCTCTGAATTCTAAACCCTCACGAATCTTCGTCTGCGGATATCTTGCGAAAAACAACTTCACCTACATTCCTAAAGAGGTACAGTTTAATTTTACTAAGGTACAGTTTTCTGAGATAAAAAGACAAAAACAACTTTTATTCTCTACGGTTTATGTAAAATTAAGTACAAACCTGCTAAATAATGAAAAGTACCAGTAACTTCTTTCTTGTCCTAATTACATACTAACAGGGTAGGACTTCATATGAAATCACCTATTGGATGAACCGCTACATCCAGATGGTATAGAAAAAGGTTCATTCTTTGTAACTGGCATTATACTACTTCTCCACTTCTCTTCTGCTGGTAAATACTCATGAACTGGGTTTCAACCCTCCAGCCAGTTAGACTATTTTTTCCAAAAGAGGTTTCCTGAAGGGATATGACCATTTGCTTCATGTAACATAAGTCGGTTCCTATTATCAACCACAGTCGACACCTATATATTATTAGAAGTTTAAATCTATTGTTTTATATGTAATTTAATTAATGGATAGGATTAATAACAGTCAGTGTAAATAAAAGTGTTTGGGAAGACATTTAATGGCACAGCTAACAATCAACTCTCAGGTAAATTATGCTACCTTTGCATCGTTAATGGTGTTCTACATTTTTTGGGCAGAAACATACATAGAAATAAAAAATAAAAGTCAACATTCAAGAACCAGCATTAAAAATTGAATTTGATTTACGTCTGGAACCGATTTCGTTTGTACATTGTCCTTCACCGTCCATAGAGAAGGGTGGCTTCTATATTTCTCAATGAACTCTGTAAGTAATGAAGGACCAATAATGACTACTCTCATGGTGAAACGGATTCCACACTCGTCTAGATGGAACACTAGCAAATCTGATGCACCAAGAATGCGCGAGTCTCAACACACTCCAAGCATGTGAACTCCCTTCTCATCCAAGTGCGCTCTTAGCCATAATTGTTGTTGCATCTGCTATCATCACGTGCGAAAAAGGTTATGTGTAAAGGGGCCTAATGTCTAGATACGTTCCTTTTATTTACATGGTATCAAATGAAAGCTTAAATTTTAATTTATTTAGCTAAAGTGGTTGGCTCTTAGGGATTGAATGAATTCATGTTGAAGTTTACTTTTGTTTTACTGCCCAACCACTTGGACACTAGTAAACTTCATCAGAATGAAACTTTTTTCCTCTCAGTGCCTTTGAGTGGGCAAAACATTTTGTAGTTTCTAGTTTCTCAAGTTAATATTTGGTGGGTATGGGATAGCATCCATGATTGCAAGTCTGATAGTCTTGACATCTGCAGCATGGATTAACCATTTTCATGTTGCAAAATGATACTTAAAGACTGCAGCGCATATTGCTTGAATTTTGATGAGGATTAGCAACCCACAAGGTATGTATATGATGAACTCAAGAAATGAAAAACTTACCCCACACTATGTTAATTTCTCTTTATCTTCAAAAACTGTCTATCCACTATCATCCTATCTAAAATCCCTATTTTGTTCCTAAAATTCTATCTTTCCCCCATTATATTCTTTAACAACCCATAAATTCTGAGTATCCCTTCTATCAATCTTTCATGTCTTTTTCATATTTTTCTATAACTGCCTCTTCTCCCATACTATACACTTCTTCATTTGTTTTTCTGTGTTCATATTACTTTCTCTCTTCTTCCCATAACCACATCTCAAAAGCCTCCTGAGTTCATCTTATTTCTTCACTGGCAAGGCTTCAGAATCTACAATGCCATGCTCTATTTGCAAATTTCACTGTGCCTTACTGGCCAAGTATTTTAGCTTAACCTTTCTACATCTTAAAAATCACATTAATGTGATTTTCTTAATATGAATTTCCCAATCCTCTCACATTAGTTCTGCAAGGTGCTATGCAAGGTCTGCAGTCCTTAGGTTGAACTAGGAGTCAGTTGTCTGTCAACCTAACTTGATGAGTTCCCACCAAATTTAATCACTTCCTAGGCCTTTGTCACCATCTGATCTGAGTGCGAGTACAAAGTACTGGTTACAGAGAATAGTCCTACTTTACTCCCTTGCCTAACTGTGCCCATCCAGATTCCCAATCTGCTAACCTTACTTTTGTAGCCTGAGTCATTTACAGATTTTCCATGAAACACCTTCCAAACCAGTCCTATTGTCTGTAAAACTTCCATCAGTTGCAGCCACTCTGCTCTATTGGGTGCTTTCTCAAAATCTATAAAGCAAAATAATACATCCTGATTATGTTCTATATTCTGCTGTTAATGTCCTCATCATTGCTATTGCATTACAAGTCCTGCTGTCCTTATCATTGCTTGAATTGCTCAACTGATCTTCATCTAGGCATTTGTGAGCCCTTTACTCCAATCCTTTACAGATGATTCTTAGAACTACACTTCCTGCATGGAAAATTAAACTAATTGTTCAATTCTCTCTCAGGCTAGTGCTTTCACTTTCTTTAATATTGGAATTAGTATTGACCTAACAAAGCAAATGCTTTGGATAAACTCAAAACTTCCAACTTTTCCTAAACCATCAAGAAATTCTATGGGCATATTTTCTGACTACTCTGACTCCCTCATTCACTTTCATGTCCTGTATTGTCCTTTCTATTTTACTGTCTAATATATTTGGACTTAAGATATCCTCATCTATACCATAGTACCTTGTCTATGTTTACAGATCCCTTTTCTTTACTTAAGGGTTCCTCCATCTTCTCTGAATTTCTTCTGCTCTATTAATAACTTTCCAACATTTCTTAAAATAGGGATTGCATTCCAGATGACCAGAAATGTATATTGAATTCATTATTGTATCACAATAAAAGGTTTCTTACTGCCTTCCTTAGTAGTAATTAAAATATTTGTCTATTTTTACACAAAAAACCCTTTTAATATATCATGTCTATTTCAAGTACTAATTCATCATGAGATACAGGACTTGGGAATGATATCATTCCATGCTCATTCTGTTTGTTTCCAGAATGTTTTTGTGGACCATCGTTTTTGTTCATAGTAATGAGACTTTACAGGAAAGCTGTCTTCACTGCAAAGTATTAAAAAAATTGTTCATAGATTTTACTATGTCACTTTCCATGTTGTTGTTAATCTGAAATCCATTTGTCAACATTTTTTATACAAGAACATATAATAAATAATGTGGTGTATTAAGCCAAGGCTACTAAAACTTCCTCCACTAAAGCTTCAACTGCAATAATATTCTCTTGACTGTGTCTCTCATGTAATACTTCACACACTTATTACTGGGTAAACCTGAAAGAAATGCTATTATTTTTTTGGTGTGTGGCACAAGTATGTCGGACATCTTTTCGCAGGTGTTGTGTTCCCCCATCACATACTCATATCTGTAATAAATAATACTGCTAAACTACTGGATGATTGCAGAAAATTTCGATTTTTTTTACAACTTTGAGATTTTTCACTTTTATTGACCATTTATTATGATGATGCCATAAAGGTCTCCAATATAAAACAAAATGACACAAAAAAAATCCCTTCATGCAAAGTGAATGTATAAAATTAGACATAAATGAGTTGAAGGTATGCTTTGATTTAAGCACCCTGAGTCAGTCTCACATGGTTGGAATTCTCATGAAATGTTATGGAAAGATTTAGACCAGTGAAACTCAACTAGATAAGTATTTAAACGGTGCAAAGGCTCTTGCAGAATGAAGGCTGCATGCTTCTGGGTATTTCACTGAATGTATTGTTTCTAGTAGACAACTGTTTCACCAAAATTAAACCTGGCATCTTCAGGTCAAAATAACACTGCTATACTGGTCATCCTTATGTAGGCGGTTTGAAGGAGTCGCTGCTCTCTGATTGATCGGATTTCTGAAAATCCATTTCCAATTGTTGTGGAGCTGGTACCAGTCTTCCCAGTTGAAATTAGCAGGATACTTTGCTATCTCAATGGACTCACATATAAGTCTGGGTTAGGAACGTGATATTTTTGAGATCATGTTGGCTTCCTCCGAATTTATCTTGTGCCTAGGCTCCGACCAAACATGTTCTGCCATGGCTGAAAGGTGGACCTATTTGTTTTTCAGGACTTCAGGGTGTTCTTGGAGGTGGCAATTGACAGATCTTCCAGTCTGTCCTATATAGGACTTCCCACAACTGTACTTAATTTCATCCACTCCTTCACAAGCAGTGTTTGGGATGGGATCTTTTGGTTTAGGAAGGATGTTACTCGTCTTATTGACAGAATTAAAATGTGTCACGACATTGTACTGTCAGTGTTCTCTGTGATTCCTGATACATAGGGAATCATGGTGTATGCTGCAGGTTTAGGTTTTTCCTCCTCAGGGGTTCCTTTTCAGGGCCAAGCTGGGAAGACAGGTACCAGCTCCACAACAATTGGAAACAGATTTTCAGAAATCTGACCAATTGGAGAGATACATATGTATGTAGTAACCTATATATGTAGATCACTCTGACAAATATAATGATGACCTGAAGATGCCAGATGTAATTCTGGTGAAACTGTTGTCTACAAGAAACAACATACATGGTGAAATACCCTGAATCATGCAGCCTTTAGAAAAGTATTTCCTTAAACTGGTTACAATGCACGTTTGGCTTGTCCGAAAACAAGGTTGGTTGTGTTTATTAGTCATGTGTGGCTGTACACACAGGCTTTGTAGCAGTTGGCACACAGCCACTTCCTCTAGGGGTTATTTTCGACTTAATGCAATTCCTGTGTTGTAGGGTGGATAATGCAGTCTTTTTAAGTGACAAATAGGACTTGCATTACACATATTTAGTTAAGGATTGACAATAATTTATAGCTCCCTTTAATTTACAAAACTCATTCAATTTCCTAAATAAAAAAAAATTGATATCAATATTATGCTGTCATTCAGACGAGTGACCTTCAATTCTGTACTTCTGATGAGGCATCTTTATTTGTCAAAACTTTTCCTGATGGAGAAGCCGTCCTCCCCTAAGTAACTACATCTGGAAAAATGAATTTAAATGAGAAATTACTTGATATTAAGAAACACTTGAGATTTCTGAATAATAACATTTGGTTAGGAAAGTATTTATATATAAACATAAATTAAAATATTGATTATTCTGCAGTGTCTCTTTTAATAATGATAATATTTATTCATGGGTAAAAGTAACCCTTTTCATAAGTAGTTCTTTCTTAAGGAGATAAACAAGGGACAAAATATATCAAATATTGTCACAGTTAAACATGGCATAAAAACAAACTAATGATCATAAGGACATTATTGATAAAAGAAGAAATAAATATAAAATAATCTCTAGTATAGGTTCAAGATAGCAACAAATATTGTGGAAAGCATATGTTACAAAAGTATAATTAGTAAAAACATAAGATTTAACACTTATTTGCTAATAAAAAGTTATAAATTCTCAAAAATATCAGTAATATATGTATAATTAATTACCTATCTCACAAATACACACCTCAAATAGAGTATTTTTATGTAACTAAAAATAGCTTGGTCAAAAACACTAAAGAATGAAATCAAAATATTTTTAATGTGCATTTGAGCAACTGAAAATATCAATATCGCTAAGGGTATTTATGTTACACATTAATCTTGATAATGGTGATGAGAAAGAATAGATTGTAGGGTAAAGTGGTACATTAAGTACAGTCAGGTTTCTAACATCTATAGGGGAACCTTGAAATCGATTTACTGGAATTTATTCAGGTACATCCATTGAACTCTTAATTGGTTAGAATACTCAAATTCTTTCTTTAAATAAAAAGAGGTTCCAAATGTAAACCTATATATTTTAAATAATTAATAAAACTTATAGCCCTATATGTTCCAAATACACACAAAGAAAGGCAATTATATAATAATAGACTATTGATCTGCTGGTCAGAAGAATGGGATGGAACAGTGTGAGAGAGAGGCAGATAAATACGATACACCAACAAAATTATACAACAAGGACCTATATAGGACTCAAAACAAATGTTACAGTGGAGACCAAAGCAAAAAAATTTCATTTTGACATAAATGTAGATTGCACTTTTTTATTAAATGAATAATTCTTATAGAATATAACATCTAATATAATACAGAAATGCGACTTTAATGCAGGTAGTATCGCAATAATCCCCATAACAGCAATTCTTTGGTTATCAAAATGTAGAAAGATAAAGTTCGGGTATTTCACAACAGTTTTCTAAATTTGTTAGTATACCTTCCAGAGAACTCCTTTTAGGAATAATGCAAGATATTACGGACACATTAAAAGTTCTGGTGAGCGTCTAAATATCTCATTATATCTCCTTTATTTTGAACCTCGGTAAATTGCCGCGCGAATCAATGTAACCTTGAATAGCGCCACGTTGAACTGCTGTTGGAAAGCTATAAAGGACAAAAAATCATATAATAAAATTAAATTTAGAAATTAATGTATGATTTCACTTCATGGACTACTAATTATAAAATATTTTGTGGTAGACATATATTTCCCGCCATTTATGCTAGTTTGTAAATTCCATTAATAGACTTATACATAGATGAAATCTGTATCAGCCATACATAATTAAAGAAATACAATGGAGAGCAAATATAGCTAAATTTAATAGAGATGTATTCGAAATTTAAATAAAAAATATTTATTATTCTTGGAATGTTACTTTTACACTGGAGTTCACAAAGGTCGATGAATTATGCGCGCCGTTACCGAACATGCCCGAAGCTGCAGGCGAAGCCCGCGCGAAATATCCGGAGATTCCCGAAGTGATACGAACGCTAAGCCGCCATTGCATATCTAAAAAGTAGTTCCTGACGCTTCCGGCCTCTCTCTTCGGTGTGCGTATCGAGCTTGGGTCGTCGTTGCACGTTGTCAAAATGAATCAAATTGAAGTAAGACTTGCTTTTTTAGTGATATTGTTATTTCTTTGTAGTTAATTGATTGTTTTTAACAATGTTTTTTTATATTCTTGTGAAAATAACGTTAATTTTCGATTTTTAGAGTGATGGTGACTCACGCGAGGTCGGCGACTCTCGCCGAAATGGAAACGCCGAAAGAAATTCCAACTACAGGGATAATAAGATTCACAGCGATAAGCCAAGTGAACCTGAACAATATCGCAAGCTTTTCATCGGGGGCCTTGATTATAGAACTACAGATGAAACTCTAAAGAAACATTTTGCCCAATGGGGTGAAATAGTAGATGTCGTGGTCATGAAGGATCCTAAGACTAAGAGGTAATTAAAGATATTAATCACTTTCATTTATCATTACATGTGTTTTTTGACGTGAATTTTTACTAAAATGGATTTAAACACAGATCTAGAGGTTTTGGATTCATCACATACTCTTGTGGTCAAATGGTCGATGACGCTCAGGCTGCTAGGCCTCATCGCGTGGATGGGCGTGAAGTTGAATCCAAACGGGCTGTTCCAAGAGAGGTAGGTTATCCTTCTAATTATCCGATATGAGAGTACAATTTCATTGGGCGGATAACGAATAGGATTATATTCTCTTTAGAATTATTATGAGAATACTTTATGATGCCGCTAGATGTTTTTATGGATGTGAACATTTACAATTATTTGAAAAATTATGACTTCTTTAGGATATTGGAAAGCCAGAGGCAGGTGTGACCGTGAAGAAACTATTCGTGGGTGCTTTGAAGGATGGAATAGATGAAGGAGAGCTGCAGAAATATTTCAATAAGTATGGAAAGGTGTTATCCGTTCATATAGTCATCAATAAGGAGACAGGTCAAAAGCGCGGATTTGCCTTTGTGGAATTCGAAGACCATGACGCAGTGGATAAAGTTGTTCGTAAGTGTAGAGAAATATTAAGTTCTCGGTTAAATCTATTTTGGAGTGGAGAAAAATATATAATTGCGTAAGGATCGACTAGGGGCCTAAAACTAATTCTCGAAATTTGAAATTATTAGCGGTATACGTTTGGTGGAATTATTTCAAATTTCAGAAACCTCAGTAGGAATAACATAGGCAAATATCACATTCGAGTAAGGTAGTACCGTGGTAATTCAGTCAGTATTTTATTTGGAATTCATTTTGAAGTATATAATTGCGAAAATTCGTAAACTTTGCCTATGTTGTCATTTCCCTTATATCACTGCACATTTAGTTATCTTAACCATATCGTTCCGGTGATACTATTTTACCAGGCAATATGGATTTGTAGTGATATATAGTCAGTTTTAGGCCTACTGGATTTGGAGTTTACTATCTTATGAAAAGTGGACACTGGGAGTATCTCTGAAGTTATCATCCTAATGTGCTTTAGTGTAATAGAGTTCGTTCGAAAGGATAAGGCGTAGACTTACTTACAAAGTCGACGAACGTCAATTAGTCAGTATTTTACTTTGTAATTCCGTGGAATGCTGTACTTAGAGGAATAGCTAGAAGAATTGTTTCGCGCTAAAGCACTTGTCAACTAATCAGGTGATATTTCCATGTGGTCTACTGCTCATATAATTTTATGGAAGTAGATATTGTAATTATTATTATAATGATACATTTTATGTTAGTAAATGCTTTAAGGCTTTCCTTAAAAGTAGAATTTGTGCAATTGTTTTAGGGTATGGCCACTTTATTCGTGTTTCATGCTTTGTCTTTAGGTCACATCTCGTGTAGGTATTGGTAAGTTCGCCGGACTTTTTTTGTTTGTTTGGATACATTACTGGCATTTTTAATTTTTTGCATTTCTTTTTTTAGGGAGTTCCAAAAGAGATTTTCCTCATTGTGTTGGTACTGGAATTTGAGGCTGATAGGGATAGTGGGGTGCTCACGTCACTGAGAATTACCATCGTTTTCCGAACACTTCATTGGTTTCTTTTATTTTATATTCCATAAATCTTCGTTGGAGTATTATGAATAAGCTTAATTGGGGAGGTGATAGTTTTATTTTAGTTATATTTTCCCTTTAACTACAAGCGCATCGCAATTGTTATTTTTCCTGTTTAAATATCTAAAATTTAATTGATCAAATCAAGTAATTCTAAGACTATGTCCCAAGGAACGACCATTGTTACCTGATGTTTTTCGTGGCTTAGCCAATGGTGTTCTTATATTATATACATAAATAGTGTTAACAGATGAAAATGCTAATAGAGATTAAATTTTCAGCTTTCAAGCTTTGATAGAAAAAATCTGTTGTGTCAATCTCAGCATTTCTATATCACCGTCTTAATGTTTGAGGTCTTGCAAGAAAAATAGGAAAGAATTAGATTTGTCTACATAGGTATATATTATTATACTACATAGGTATACATAGCATAGAGTAAATTATTTCAATTTCATTTTTACTTCATTCTTGCATGGTGAGGGAGTTAAAGCAGTTTTCAGTATTGTTGCCAGGACTTAAGAAAATCTATTCCTCATGTATTAAAACTCAATAATTTCCTCATCACATTGACCAAAGTTTGTGTTAATATTTCTGGTCAGTCTAATATTCAATTGTCACCTGTTTAAAAACTACTTATGTTCGTCCTGAGGTGTCCGTGGCATGGATTTAAATGGTTCTGCATGACTCTCAGGTTTCCTATGTTTGTTGGCTTCAGTTGACAAGTTTGCTAGCATTCCAGCTGGGGTTTTCAGGTCGAAGGTGTGACCTGAAGGTGCCAGTTGCAATTCCGGCAAAACTTGTCAACTGAAGCAACAAACTGCAACAGCCATGCAGATTTGTACATGGTGTTCTTGTGTCAAATTACTTCCTGGAAGAAGATAACACTGATCACTGGTAGCAGTATGCAAAACAAGGACTATTGACCTTTCCTTATAGTATTTGCCCACAAATTCAATTTAAAGTATTTTGACCCCTTAATTGTAGCTTATGAAGTTGACTGCCGATTTGGTTGTGAAATGTCCCATGCATTGAATTACAGTTTTTAAGTGTTGTAGGTATGTCTTCTTTTAAGGAAGACGGCTGCAGTTTTCTCTGGTGTGAAAGGGCAATTTTCTGTGGTTGGCTCGTAGGTAGGTGTTTCCATTTCTCATTATCTAGAAGTTCCAGGTAAGATGCCCAGAAGATTCTTTTTATTTTTACCTTATTTAAACTCAAGTGACAGCATAAAATGCAACTTAATATCACTTCTTTGAATTGGGGTAATCATAACTGTTGATGCACTCTAAATACTATTAGTATACCACTAAAATTCATTTTTGTGAAAATTACTTGCACTTCTTCTGCAATTTGGATGAAAGCCAGAGGGATTAAATACCTCATGATTATAACAATTACTTACATTCTATTAAAAAATCTTCATCCAGTCAGGTTCATCACTGACAGCTACTTAACTAAATATTTTTGGTATTGATTTAAAGATCACTTGACATAAGGAAACTTAAGTTATGCATGAAATCGTCTTCAGCCCTGCTATGTGAAATTCCTTCATGATGCACACTATAAATAAAACTGCCATTTTCACAAAAACAGTGGAATTGGCAGCTTTATATTTCATGTGCTTAAATGTGAAGTTAGGAAAGTACAAGTGACATGTACCCTCATATTTTTTGACAATTTATTTCAGCGAGGCTTCTAAATTAAATAAATATTGTTGTGAAATAAATTCTTTGTGCATTTGAATATTATGTGGGATAGAGGTGAGTGGTCAAAGGTGCCACTTTGGCTTCACAAGTTTTACTTGAATCTTTAGTACAGATTTATGAATGAAATGGGGTGTATTTTATTTCCTGAAGTTTGTCTAAAATTTCACTTGTCCAATTTTAAATCTGAGTGAGAGTTGAAGTTGGATATTGCGTGCTGTCAGTTTGCATTGGGCATTAATTTTTGGGCTACTGTTGATTGACTAATCTACATTGTTAGTATGTATTTGGAAATATTTTATTCCCTTATTGAGAGTTCATGAATAAATGGAAAATTGTAGGGTAAGCATAAAATCTGAAATGGATTAAGTAGCTAAGGAGTAAATTCTATTTTAATACATACATACTGGTCTTGGCTGATAAAACCAGTAGAATATGAAAGTGACAGCCAAATATTGGTGCTTTAGCCATAATGTGTGGTGCATTTTTCATTAGCATGTGCTGCTCTTTGTGTAGGACATGTTTTAATGAGTATTGTCAAATAATAAACTCCCCCATACTGGCACTCTACCTAGCTTACCTGAAAAATTGTCTAAAGACTAGGTGAGAAAAGAACTAATGGGAGTGGTGCACAGCTCGACTTCTTCCATTGAACAGCAAACTTTTTCAGTTTTTATTCTTTTAAAGAAAGGCAGCCAAAGCTACCTTTCTTTAAGATAACATGAACATTTTGGATTTAAGGTGATGGAGGCAGCCCTTATAATTTCATACATTCATATTCTTGTACACCACTTACCTTAGTTTTAACATTAACAATATTAAAAGAAATTCAATCCTTTCTTCATATAGTCTGTAAGAATCACAGCATTAATGGCCGAAGAATTGACGTGAAGAAAGCTTTGAACAAGAATGAGATGGCTGCTCTTCAAACGGGAGGCAGCTTTGGCAGCCGGGAGAGAAGCTATCCCGCAAGTGCTGGCCGAACTGGTCGTGGATATGGTGGTGGTGGTGGCCGTGGGTCATGGGGTGGAGAGGCTGGGGGTGGAGAATGGGGTGGCCGCAGGGGAGTTGGAGGTGGTACCTGGGGAGAAGGTAATTAAATTTCCTCTTGTCAACTCTTACCTTTTTTACCTACCTCCCGTAAAATGTTGCCATTCTTTTTTCGGATGTAATACCACTTGAATCTCTCTTAATTTAATGTTCACTTAGCTAACAATCTTACATTTGTCACATTGATGCTTTAGACAAAATATGATTTATGTAGTTTATTCATTCTTAGTACGGAATTTTTTTTTAAGATTTGTAGGCTATGTCCACTTCTTCAGTATAGGATTTTGTTCTTCTCCTCTTTAAAGTGCATGTATATTTGAGTTATTCAGAACAATATAATGGCTCAGTTGACATCACTCTGTAACTAATTGCTGCATTTTCCTATTTCATTGTCAACCTCTGTAAAACTTTTCCAAAATATTACTTTACCACTTATGTAATTGTACAGGAATGTTCATCTGGCAGTGAATATTTGTTACATTCAGTTTTAAACATTTTCCTTGCCTTGGACGCATTCCAGAAGCTGCCTTCAGCAGTGTTATTTTCTTAAGCTTAGATTTTTGAATGATTGAAGTTTACTAGTTGAGGTCTGTTCCATAAGTTTTATTTGCTTACTCATGGTGTCCACAGATTACATATGTACACTTTTCTATAAATTTTAAATGTTGACTTCAAATGCCTCTTCAAATCAATTAGTGATATATTGGCTGTCCCCAACAACTTTTTATAGGAGATGATTAAAATAAAGTATTATGAGGTTCTTCCTGTTCCAGATTTTCTGTTAAATTTTAATATTATTTTGATACTGTCTCAAAGATTGTGTCATTTCAATTGATCAAGTTTTTAATCTTAATTAATCAAATTGTCTCGCACTACTGACTCTCCTGATCAAGGATATGGTCGTGGACCCTGGGATGGTGGCAATGAAGGTGCTGGAGGTGGCTGGAGCCAGGATGACCGCAAGGCTGGTGGGTGGGTAGGTGCCAGCCATGGTGGTGGCGGTGGAGGTTATGGAGGTAGGTTTAGTTGAGGTGTAAAATGAAAGATTTTCCCATTTGGTCCAGTACTTATGCATAATTTTGTGTTAACCAGGCTCAAGATGGGAGGAGGATACCATCCGAGGTGGTGGCTACCAGCAGAGTTACAATGGAGGACCAGTAAGAGCCAGTTACAGTGGTGCAGGACGCAGCACACCTTATGGAGGTAAGATATACTTATGGCTTTTAGTTTATGACTTGGCCTCCCAATGAATGCTGTTTTGAGTAATGTCTCATCTCTTGATGATTTGATGCTTACAGGTGGTTCAGGAGGATATGGCCCAAGTGGCTATGGAAGTGGACGACAGTATTGAGCAGTGGTTCTCCATCTTTTCAAAGGTATTCCTGGCTTTTAAGTTAAATTTTCTAATTGTCAAAATTTGCTATTGTTATACTGTTTATCCTTAATTTTTTTAAAATTTTGTTTCCATTTTTCTCTCAAAATAGGTCATGGTGATGGTCGAACAGAAGCAGAAAACAGCTCTATTGCTGCATTTTCTGGCATACCTTGACTACATCCGACTATTTGGATATCTCAAATCTGATGATTACTATCAGCACTTTAGTCGGTTCTAGCAGGGTTTATAATTTTAATATACTGGGATGAAATTTGGGCTTCACTGGTGTGCCCAACATTTCCACATTATCACTTTAATTTTTAATCTATGTTTTAGATATATGTGTATTATGATTGGTTAACTTTATTATATGTGTATCATATTAATTTCCTCGAGTTATGTTTCCCCATTCAAGAATACTTTCTTATTATTTTCTTAGAAACAAGTCTGATTGGTCATGTTAATTTTTCCAAATTTCAATTGCAACTTAAAGGGAGGTTGCAAGTGACTATTTTCTCTTGTATGTGAATGTCTTGTGCCCACAAACAATTGGTATGCTGTTTGACACTTTTCTAGTTGTAAAACTATGGTTTTAATGACTGCCTCTGACTTAATAAAGTTTTGAGTGAACTGATTTATTTTATTTCACCTTTTGCTCAATCCTATTCCAATAGTTTGTTAATAATAATTACATTGTGAACATTCAAAGTTTGAATGTTTCTCTTTGTGAAAGTTTAACTCTTGTAGTAAACTGTTGTTCACTTTGAATTTGATTTCTCTAAATCAATGCGAGAATACTTGGACCCCTTTGGAGTAGGTGTTGCCAACCTACGGTTGATTTTTGCCTTTGAAATCTTTTGGGTAATATTATCCATCGTCGAAACTGACAAAAATTTTTTACAATGAACCATTCAGCATTTTCATACTAGGCAGACCAAAGTTGTAATGAGGAACGTGCGTAATTTCAACTGGGTGACGCAGTGTACCTGATGATGGCCTAACAGCCGAAACGCGTTGTAATAAAATTTCAATTTGTGGAACAGAACTACATCATTGTGTATTAAACATGCCCGTCTTCCACTGCATTTCGCTTAACACCGTCAATTTTATTGGGTGACGCCTCTTATCAATGTATCGCTTGCTTATTGGTTGGGGGCATGATGGCGATCCCGAAAGTTTTCAGAAATTGTTCAAGGCCATTTTGATTTTGACCCCCCCCGTCTGAAAATTTAAGGAATGATGGCAATTGTGCAATTATTGGTAAACAAGCGCAACACATGGTTTTTCGCGCAGAAAAGCATTCTCTTGTGGCTGAATTGATAATGCTATTTTTTTTAATAATGACCATTCTTTGATTAGTTTTTAATATAATGATTTTAGCCATGAGTCAGGGATAATCAACGTAATTATACTTATTTTGTTAGGATGAGATCACTGCATTATTCTAGGACATTGCGATGACCAATTGCATATAACGCTTCCGGGTTGTCAGGTGTTTCTTTGGAATCATCGTATTTTGAAGCTATCCATCATTAGTAGAACTGGTGGGACCAGTTAGCACTGGAATCGTGTGATAGATAATTGATTGGTTCACAAGATGAAACTGGAATATGAATAGCCCAATGCTCCTTACATTATCATTTTTCTGTTTTGAAAGGTGCTTTAAAAATAAGTAATGTTCTAGAGTAGAAGCTGTGGGTGAACATGGATGAAGATACTTTCGAAGACACAGTTCCGTTCGACTCCAATTCCAACGGGAAGAGTCCAAAAGAAAGTATCAATATGTCTAAGTTCAGTGTTTACCACAGTGCACAGGACCTGAGAGATGAAATGCCTTCCGACACAGTTGAGATCCCTCTGACTGAATCAAAAATAGAAGAGTCCGAAGCTAATATTAGACACGCAGAGGTATTTATTATTTTGTTTTAGTCTCCCCCAAAGCTACCATTTTAGTCTCATGTTGCTTCAAAATACGTCATATCAATGATGAACTCTGGCCAGCACGTGGGCTAGAATTCTTCTCGTTTTCATATCATAAAATGCCGTCATTGGAAAAGGCAGAACGGCGACGTTTACTTCTCGAAACCCTCAGGGTATATGGGTGATGTGTTCTATTTCATTAAGCCTGCGATACTTAGTTTGTACTATTTGACATTTATCTGTGAAATTCTTGTCTTTGTAATTAACCTCTTTCGGGAACAACTGAATCTTAGTTCATGTAAAAGGGCACAACTACATTAACGGCCCTCGTAAAACCTACTAAAGGTTTGGTTCTTAAAGACTAAAGATAAGCCCTGTTCTTAAAGGCTGAAGATAAGCCTTATCCATGTCATCAATCTCTTTTTATTCAATTGGATACTTGCTAACGATGATCATTGGCTTAGATTAAATTGTAGTCTTTGAGATGGCTTTGAAAGACTAACCGTAGTGTGGCTTTTTTGTTTTTCACTCGGTGAAGTTATAAGTGCTGAGGAACTAAAGTTAACCTGTAGTGCAATATAAACAAAACTTGGACTATTTCAGTTGGATTAGATTGTTCGATTTAATTATGAATGCTGGACACTTATTTCCAGTATTAAAAGTAATAAAAAACTATAATTGTGGAGCATGTGATTCAAATTGATGAAATTGCCTTTGTTGCTGCCAGTGGTTATGTGCATGTGTAATTTTAACACCAAATCCATCCCTTTCAACATGACTTTTTTTGACATGCTTCTCCTAACAGCCCCATTATGTAGAAGAAATTCATGGAGTGTGTCTATTGTGTAAATGTTTTAATAGCCAGGTGTTCAGCAACATAGGATTGGCATGTTTTTCGAAAAAAATTCTGTTTTATTCAAATAGTTACCACAGAAATGTAAAAAGTAACTTCCACTCAGCAAATGATTGTGTCGTACGAACTACAGTATTTAATTAAAATCATTTGTACGTTTTAATCTTCAACCTTGACTTCATTGAATACAATTCAAATCCACTCTCACGAGAATCTTGTCATGAAGCTACTTCTTTGTAATGAAATGTGATTGGCTATTCAACATTTACTCTGTATGTTTTCACTCATTATTTATTCATATATGAATGTATACATATAAAACCCTTTAAACAGCCGTTCTGCTGTGAAGGGATTTCGATATCAGCTCCTTATGGCTTGTATTAGATAACTTATGTGTATTAATGAAATCTAGTCGGTATAGATAGCAACATGTTTTCCTATTCTGATGTTGTGTATAACCTTAAGTGCATAATGTGCAAGTGAAAAAATATTCTGTCATAAAATTGTGGAATGATCTTCCACAGTATAAGATGTTCTGAGAATAGCTGATTTAGTCTTGGTATGTTGACCCAATGTTATTTTTTAAATATTGTTATTTTATCTTCACAGAAATCACTTTACTTCAGAGATGGGATAAAAAAAGTTGACTTCATTATAGCCTGTGATGGCCGCTCTCCTGAGTCAAGGTCCCCAGAAGCAAGGGAAAAAAGACGAACATTTGAAAACAACCTAATTGATGAAGGTAAGTTCAGTTGGATCAGCTCTGTGGCAATGGGGGAATTCTATACTTTAAAAATAGCTTAAACAGAAATGGGTATTTAAATTCTATTGTGTGAATTTTAAGACACATAACCAATTGACATGCATTTTATGCATTTCATTTGCTAGTTAGGCCTCATCTTGAGTATGCCTTGAGTGTATGGGACCCTCATGAGACAGGATTAGTGTTGGAATTGGATCGAGTGCAGCGTAGAGCAGCTAGATTTGTGA
>WURS02000011.1:422847-433852 GCA_011762765.2 Rhinocypha anisoptera | reverse complement strand
GTCGTATATAATAAAAAATTTTCATGTGGAAAAACCAAGTGTTTTCATCTTCATTATGAATCGCTTCCACAAAGTAAGGCCTGAAAATACCCAAAATTATTACTACTTTATGCATGGCTAATCCAAGAGAGGCAGATGGATGAGGCTGATATGTGACTGTTGAGGTGGATAAATGGAATGGCAAGATTAGAAAAACTAAGAAATGACATCCCTGAAATTCCTGTAATAAACTTAGCATCCGTATGGGACACTGAGGAGTCATTTTGTGGAATATTTTCATTGTGGTGAGAAGGAAATAAAAAACTAACTAAGAAATTCGTATGTAAAGTATTTACTGATCAAAGGTTTACCACCAAAGATCACTGCTGTACATGTTGCATTTTTCTAGTCATTCTCTTTCAGGTCCTTCTCATCACTAGTGTCTGTAATCTTAAGGAATTAAAGTCTGTTGGTTTAGACATGTTGAGAGGAGTAATGCTAGGATTACCTTGAGAAGAGAATCCCTATAAACTAAATGAGTCACAGAAACATTGCATATACATCCTACTGCAACTAACATGGAGTTGCTTCAATGTCATGAAAATGTAGTCAGACCTTCCATTATTTCTCCTGACAACAAAATAGTAACATAATTGCAACCGACAGGAAAACATTATTGCAACCTGTATATTTGCTACCTTTGTGCAACCCTTTATAAATAATACTCATGCCATCATTGCATCACATATTTATAATTTTACATTACATTTGTGGAACACCCTTCTCCACCTGCCTCTAATGGCTGCTATTTGCATCCCTTAGCTAATCTATTATTTTCCCCTTCACCTCCTCAAAGCTATAATTAGCCAAAGTCGGTTTGGTTTGAAATGCTTATGAAATCAATAAATTGCTATCAGATTATTATTAATATAGCAGGATAAGAATACATTTTCCATAAAGTACACATTCCATTAAAATGAAATTTTTCATATCAATTATACAGGCACTGTTAATGGTTAATCTAAATAGCTGTTTCTTAATTTCAGTTTTTGAATTTCCAAGAAAGGAATACTGCCCTCTAAGTTTGTTTGAAAAGATGAAGTACATTATGCCAAATTTACCCTCAATTACATTCATGCCAGGCCACCTAACTAATTCTTTTGTCTAGAACATAATCAAATGTTTCCAATGTTATGACAAGACAAAAATGGTTTATAAATCAATAATCATTCTACTGGATTAAGCCAAACAAATGTGAGATACATATGTCTTACCAAAGCTGCTTGAAATCTTTTATTGTTTAGTCAAGCTTCCATTGCATCAAATTTCTCCAAAGTTGTCACAGGAAACTCAAAAGTCCAGTGAAAGCTCTCATGTCTTCCTTCACTGACATCAACCTTTACAGTGACTTCATTTCCTTGAGCTTCTCCTGTTGTGTCCTCTCAATTTTTTGCTGATACTCCGAAAGGGAATTTTCATTCAACATTTCAAATAAATTTGGTATAACTACGTTTATTAATTATTTTATTCACAAAATTCTAACAATAAATGTCTGTCAAAGTGAGAACACAGCAACCTGAAAAACCAACCATGCGATACATAAGATACACAATTGAAATGAACAAAAATCTGCATATCTTAAGAAAATGAGTTGTCATTACCTTCATTATTAGCAGGAATATTCAGCCAATGAAGTAAGAAAAGAATGTCCCATACTTTACTCCCCAGATCAATGCAGGTTCATCATTGGGCTACTTTAAAGGTTCACCGAGATTACCAACACTTCAGCCCTCAAAACAGTCTTCACTGGATCTGTACTCCCCATACCCGAGAACCGCTCGGTGATTTTGTCCACTGCCTGCCCCACTAATCTCCAGCTCTTGGAGCGTCCTCTTAATTTTTTCTTAGCCATTGACCACCACTGTGATCCCCACTTGCATAACTCATCCCTCGTGGAAATCATGTCCACTTGCAGAATGATCCAAGTTCTAAAATTCCTCCACTTTGCTTTCACCAGTCATTTCTCTTCCAATGATATTCTTTCCTATTTCTCCCTGCGCATCCCCACTCGTACCACCTGCAATAGTACAATCTCCTGTACAATCCTAAATTTTGCCTTTTCATCTCCCAATGATCTCTTTTTCACCGACTCCCTAAGGTACTCAACTCCTTGACATACTCTCATCTCAATCTTCTCTGTGCGCATCAGATCTTTCCTTACCACCTAACGTTCCATGAATGTTTTGTCCTTGTCAATCTTTCGTGAATTTATTGTAACCTTTGTTTTTTTCCTTTTCTTTACTTGGTTGTTTATTGTTAATCCTATTTATTTTCTTGTTATATATATTCAACATAAAAGGTCTTTCTAGGCTGTTTTTTTAATATTTTGGAAATAAATAAAATAAAACTTGAGCTGTAATATCTGCAGAAACAGAAAGGAAAAAAAACAAAATTGAGTTCCAGATGGATGTGTATCAATAATAAAGCAGAAAGGATCAAGAAATATTCCAAGATAGGATATTCAATTTCAGGAGGCACAGCACAACAACACCATAAAACACAAGTGCTAGACCAAATTAATAAACACTTGGGTAACTTGAAAATGAAAAGTGTAAATGATTGAAACAACTGCTTGATGGGTATTGACTTCAGTGACAGAGAAGAGAAATGAAACAATAATTGTTGACTGCAAATCAATTATTGACTCTGCAAACAACAAATGCAACTGTATCTAGACAGGCGATATAGCAAAAAAGATAAGAAATGAAATAAATACACCCGTGATTATAATTTGTGCACAAAATTATTTTGCTCCCTTTTATGATAAGGATGGAACAGATTATGCAAAGTTTCATATAAGAATTAGATGTTGAAGCTCATAAAAAATATCTCTGGGTTTAAATTTATTAGGTGTGCACTGGAAGTGCAAAAAATTGTGTTAAAGCTTAAAAATGCTATATCACTTTAAAAGGTGAAAAAATAAATTTAGAACCCTATTTAAAAATTCAGTGGTATTACACTTAGTTAAAATACAATTTAAAAAACAATAATATTCTATGGTGATACAGGTCCAGAAATTCATTTGGAGAATAAAATAGATTTTTTTTATTAGACTATGCAGGTTTTTCTTGAATACAGGATCTTTTGTTTAAAATCTAATTTATTTTGGAAGTTTATTAAATAACCTTAAACCCATTGTTTTGGTCCCATGAGCAGTGGTCGGTGTTCTAACAAATTTTTGGTGTTGGTCACTGCAGATCTTTCTAAAGTAACTATGGTAATCATTGTAGGACCTGTACTTTGAGTTATTACCCATTGCATGTAAGAAAATATAAATGCATGGTACTGGTAGCAAGCTGAGTCTTTTGAAAAGAGATTTACGTGGGGCATCACAAGCAGAATAGTACATAATGTGTATAACCCTGACCATATTCCAAGTTTCACCAGAAATAGTGTATCACTTACATACCATTAAGAGATGTATGATCAAAAGATACCGACTGGAGATTAAATATACCATAGTCCTCAAAAATAAAATAAGTGAACCTTGAAAGTACCCTTCACATACATATTTTAATTGCTTACTAGGATAACCCCCAACAAATTATAAATGCCTCCCTTAAGGTTAAAGGTTTGACAAATTACAAAATAAAATTTAAAAGTTAGATACTTATTCAAAGTTAGAATTATGCAGTCAACAATAGTTGATACTTTTTTATTATTCATTATTGCCATTAAAGACAGTGTTTTAACTTGTATGTTTCATGATTTCAATAATCAATTTTAATTTTTGCTTTCTTTGATAATTTTATACTTTTAATTATATTATGCTCAAAATGCTTGATTTTTGTGAGATAACTACTTAGACTAAAAGCACGACATTATAAATACCCTTTAATATTTTCCATTTACAAATTGTCTTTTAGCCTTATCTATATGATGTGTCCTAAATTTGTACGTGCCTATCAAGTCTCCAGACAAATAAAAGTATATCCATTTAGGAATAAATATACTTTGTGCTTTTCCACAGATTCTATTTTTCTGTACGATGCTTTTCGCTGTCACTACGGCATCATTAGGTCATTTATTTTGTTCATTATATAAATAAAAGTATTATTATTATTGTCTAATAAACAATATATTTGAATGAATGATTTTTGTAGAATTGGCTGCATTTACATTTATAGGCTGTGCTCTATATCAGCCACTAGTATGTTCAAAATTCACAAATACAGCTGTGTTCTAATAAAAATTTTTTGTATGGTAAAATTATACTTATATCAGAAATTGTTTCCTGAGATTGGAACTTTTTGCTGAGTATCAGACATTTAGAATGCCTGTCATCATCAAGTAATTTGAATTCAGAACCCTTTAGTACAGACAAGATTAATCGATTCTCATGGAATGAAAATTCTCAATACTTAAAACCCCTTGATACATAAGTGTTACATAAGTTGAAAATAAAAATACAATATTTTATGAATTGAAAATCCTAATTATCATTTTTAATTGTTTGATGAAAGATATAGTATTACGGTGATTGAGAGTCAGAAAGTTTTTCTATTGTACAGCCTTTTTTCGTTTATATAATCAATAAATATTTACAAAATCAGTCCATTCACCAGTTGAATAGCCTGCCTTATTATTTATAGCTATAAAACAAAAACATCAATATATTTTTTGAGTATTTGATAATAGATATTTTAAGTAAATAAAATAAATATTTTTCCTGATATGGAATACCAGCGTATATAATTCTTTCAATAACATCAATTTTCGGAAATTCAAACCTTTCAATTTGAAGACCGCGCCGCGACATACTGCTCACGCTATTGGCGGACGATTTTACCCACGTGATTCCTGCTTGAAGCTTTTTTCATTGGATGCTACATCCAAGCTTAGATCAACCATTTTGAATTTCAACATGGCGTCGTCAGATGTTATGAGTGAAGTGGAAATACAGTCAGAAATTCAAGAGGTTGAAATCGAAGAAATCCCTGTGGAAATACCTGTTGAGACTGTTGAAACAACTATTGGTGACGTTGAAGGCCCTCCAATGATTGCACTTCAGCCCTTGCCAGAACGAGAGGAAATAATTCTTCAAACTCAAGAGGAAGTAGTTGGTGGTGTTGACCCTTTATCGGTCTATGATCAAATTCCTGTTCCCTCAGAAAACGAAATATACATTGAATCAAGCCCTGGACCTTCTAGGCGAGGATCGAAAAAATCTAGACGTGGTGGGAGGTTACGTGCAAGTGAACATATTTCTAGTGAAGTGGGTTCCGAGACAAAAACTCGAAAATGGGAACAGAAACAAGTTCAAATCAAGACTTTGGACGGTGAATTCTCCGTCACGATGTGGGCCTCCGGGACAGACGACGGTAAGAGTCGTTATTACTCTTGTAGTGAGTTATTCTGAAGTTCAGTTAAAGACAGGACAAGTTCCTTTGAATGTCATTATGCCTTTGTCTTCGTTGGTGATAGCCATGGTACCTGCGTCACGAGCATTGATCGATATGGGGCAATGGAGCCTTTTGATGTAGAATACTGGGGTAATTGATGTAATAATGTTTTTGGGGCGTGTTAACAAATGGTTTGTTTTGTTTTGATACTTCGCCGGCCATGTAGGATACATGGGCGCAGCCATATTTTGAAAATGGCTTCCTAAATATGATGGCGGAGGGTAGCCATTTTCATTTGCGTTCAGGATACACTCCGTTAGCATATACGGAAAGATGGATAGATCTGGGGCTAACTATGACCGAAAAGCGGAATTTTAAAATTTATTCATTCATCTTTTAACTTTACTTCATGTTATATGCTACTATATGCCTTTCTCACTCAACATTAATCTGTTAAACGTTTGTCCTTGACTGGCATAGTGAACGCTGAATGGCAGTGTAGTTAATCGATTGAATTCCCAACCCGGTCGCGGTGACAGTGGTCGGTTGATATGTTTAAATAAAATATTCACACGTTTTCACGTCGTCAGTCGCCTCGAAAGATATGTTTACTTCTTATCTAGTCTTATTTTATTCCGTGGTTATTATAAATGGCCCGCGAAAATTGTCTACCGGAGAAATACCGCGAAAAATACCATGGGTAACTTAGAAATGGTAATCATTTTTCCTTATCTTGAAGTGCTTGAGGAACCAATTTTATTTCGAAGCCATTGTTAAAATTAATTTGGTCTTCTTTTTAGATGAAGGGAGCAATCCTGAACCAGATCCGGACTACACGGAATATATGACGGGCAAGAAAATACCACCTGGTGGAATTCCAGGTCTAGATCTTAGCGATCCGAAGCAGCTAGCCGAATTTGCACGGTAATTTTCAATGGGTCTCCACTTACATGCCAGAAATTTGTAATAACTTAAGAACCTAGTGAAATTATTGTTTCTGTTGATAAATGTCCATCTAATCGTAAAATTTGACAGAGAATTGGGTCAAAATTTCTCGCTGCAGAAATTTGAACATACTTAATATTATTTTAATTAATAGACCCGTTCCCCACTCAGTGTTGTTTTATTAATATTGTTGTATTTCAATTGCAGTCCAGGGCACAGAGTGAAGCAAAAGAAGCAACAAAGTGACAGCGTTGATAGGACCATAGCATGTCCACACAAGGTATTAAATTAGTTTAAATAATGCTGAGAGATTGTTATGTAGTTTTGACTGAAATTTAAAATCTATCATTGCGGAATAAATTTTTTTAGTAAAATATTCGCGAGTATGAGATCTATCTAATCTATTTTAAAAATAAATCCGGCGACGAAATCGAGTGACTATTTACAAAAAAGAAAATCTCAATCTTCTGAATAATAACCTCAAATTAAACTTTTGCAAGATAGTTCTCCGTTGTCGGCGTCATAATTTTATTCATTAAATAGCAAGTTAAAACACTAGTACCTGTAGGAAAAATATATTTTCCAAACCGCTTCTATGCTGTGATTGGCATAAGAATAACTGTAGTGTCTTCAGAAATCATAATATTTACATAACATTGAATGAAGTATTAACAGCGGAAATAACCACCAACAACAAAAAGAAACGGAAAGTATAGGATTCCAAAGACACTTTAAATGAACTTCTAATTCAATAAGTTTTTTTCAGTAAGGAGTTAAAAACATTTCTTGAAACGAGTAGATCCAGGGAGGAAAACTGAGTGGTCATAGATTTAGCAGAATGTTGCAAGGATTTGGTGCATTAAAAGATCACTGGGTGGTGGGAAGGTGGAATTTTGTAGTTTGAAAAATACTATGCTTACTTGTGGTCAGTAGAGGAATGCAAATGGCAAGCATAGGAGGTAGGCTGTCTGCTCAGAGAGGGCCCTTGAAAGTGTTGTAAAGGAATTTCATGTGTGATACTGTTAAGTTTGAGAGATGACAAATACCTAGAGAAGAGTAGGTGAATTCCCTGGATGAATTTCTGAGGGAGGGGATGCCATTAAGGGGCATGATGGCAAAGAAGGTAATAGTCCAATTAAGATACTCCCGGCTTGTGGGGCAGGTGGTCAACCTGATTGGTGCACAGTATTTTAAAATGGGGAGGACATGACAAAAACATTTTGAGGGCAATTGGGTCATTTACATATGTGTCGGTTAAGTAGGCCAACTATGATACTAACTATGTAGGCCATCATCTTCCCATCATTCAAAACAAAATGTTAGTAGTAACTTTTACGTATTTCCACAGAAAAAATATGACACCACCAGTTTGGACGATAATTGTCAGCATCTGATCTGATGATGATGATTATTGTCAAAACCCCTGTCTTATATTTTTCTCAGTGTAAATACAAAAAGTTACTTCCTATATTTTGTTTCCTTATGAAATTCTACCAGGTAATGTCCGTCCTTAGTGAATTTTATTTGCTTCATTTGTTTGTTATCTACCTCAGTCACTTTAGGAACTGACAGAAGTGACAGGGTCACATGAGCGAGTGTATACATTTGATCACTGCTAATTAGGAGGGATTTATACATAAAAATCAGAAAATTTTGTATTTGTCAGCATAAGGTAAAATGTTACATCCAAGGGTGTTGATAGTTGGCAATGTCATCAATGTAGAGTAAAGAGAGAAGGGGGCCAATGATACTGTCCTGTGATATCTCAGTTGATATTGGTAGGAGATTGGAGGAAGTTCCATCTTGTAAAACATACTGGTTACACGAGCTAAGAAGGTATATGATTATTGCTGAAAAAATTACTATGAACACTATCAATGGCTAAGCTTATGCTTAAGCAGTTAGTGATTAATCAAGTCAAATGCTTTGGAAAGGTCAACATAACAATTGTCAAGTTGGGAATTCAGTAAGAGACTTTTGTTATATGATGGTGCTAGACTGAGATATGAAAGACGGAATCTGCCAGGAAGAAAGACATGCTGTGTGGCAATATAGGGAAGAGTCAAGTGAGGGAGACAATTGTGGATAATGCATTTAAAGATAAAGGATATCACAAACAGTATGGAGATCAGAAGATAGTTCTGAACAAAAAATGTTGTCAGATTTGGGGTTACATTGGAATTCCATCATTGAAAAGGAAAGGATTCGCTGAAGAAGACTTAAACAGTGTGGAGATAGGGCTATACCTAAACAGAGAGCTATAAATGTGATTCAGAAAGAGTATACCAATGTGATCAGAGCCTGTTATTGGCACAAAAATCTTAAATTTATTTTCTGTTTGGAAATATATCCTATATTTAGGTCATAATTGAAAAATTTAATTGGAGTAATGGGTCAAGGTGTTGACTAGGTGGATGGTATTTTGTAATTGTATCTTTAAATCCCACTGAGATACATTAGTAGAAATCATTACTTCTCAGAGAAAGGTTAACAGTATCTGTTCTACATTGTTTAAGTTGATTTGTATTTTTTTGTCAGCTACATTTATGGGAAATTGGGCAGATTTGTATGATAGGACAGTACCAAATATGGGAATACCTTCCATCCGAAGGAATTGTGAAGTTTATTTGCAGGGTCTTTTCTAAATGAACATGCTTAATCCTTTATTGAAAGGTTTATTGGATTTTTTAATTCACTTTTAAGGTTCTTTACTTGGTGATACTGTTGTTGGTATTTGTAGGAAGTTAACATGTGCACCATTTGTGGTTTCTCATTTCCAGGGATGCACTAAAATGTTCAGAGACAATTCTGCAATGAGGAAGCATTTACACACGCACGGGCCTCGCGTGCATGTATGCGCAGAATGTGGAAAGGCTTTCGTTGAGAGTTCGAAGCTTAAGAGACATCAGTTAGTCCACACAGGGGAGAAACCCTTTCAGGTGAGTAAACTAATCCATGATGGAAAAACAGTGGAATGGACCAGAAAATCTGTTACTTTTTTAAATTGCTGGATTCCTTGTTCTTGATTGTAATCACCCAAAAATACTGTTACTTATGTAGCTGGTATATTTTTATTCATATAGCATCTTTGAAAACCCTCATCTCAGAATGGTCATAAGGATTAATATACTGAAGCTCTATAAGTTATTAAAATGTTAACTATCCTTTCCATGGAAAAATTTTCTGTGAAAAAGTTTCCTGCTTGGCCCCTACTCAGTGGGGTGCCATGCCTGTTTCTCAGCAACAGGGCATAGGTATCCTCTACTCTCACCTGCTGTGGTATTCCCTCTCAGGGCATGTGTTCACAGTCAAATTTATTTATTCGCTGATTTTATAAAAAAAAATTTTAATTGAAAATCTATAAATATGAGCAAAGATATGAATTTCATGTAATCCACTTTGGCTATTTCGTTTTTATATGAAATTCTCATACTGTTACCCTTTGGTATTGTTTCAGTACTTTATTCAAGTACACCATTAATACTAATGGTAAAAGCTGAGCAAAATGCAAGGAATTTTTTCTGAGCTAATCCTTTTTGAGTTTAGAACAATGGGTCTTAAAAAAAATACAGTGCATAAATAAAAATTTGACCATGCAAAAATGCCATGAAAGGGATTTCCAAAGTGATCAAGGGTCAAGGTAACCGATGCCTGAGTAGCTGAGTTAAGGAATCCACATCCCACAGAATTGGGCCCAATGGAAAAATCTATACCAGCAAGATTTTGCTTCTCGTTCAAGCATTGCAATGGAAATTTCCATCCTTTGTTGTGAATGGGTTAAGATAGTTGAGTTTTTCCACAAAACAATAAAAAAATTTGTCGCTCATTACATACAACCCTCGTAGTCATGCTATATGTCATGTTCGACATCAACATCTTACCTTCTTTTGCCATATT
The DNA here is from genome assembly GCA_011762765.2 of Rhinocypha anisoptera. Classification (NCBI taxonomy): domain Eukaryota; kingdom Metazoa; phylum Arthropoda; class Insecta; order Odonata; family Chlorocyphidae; genus Rhinocypha; species Rhinocypha anisoptera. Next base: position 423,629 of record WURS02000011.1, on the reverse strand, counting down.
TTCCTTATGTCAGGGGTTGGTAACATCTATTTTCTTCTTCAACCTTTGAGCATAAAAGTACTAGATGCACCCTCATCAGGAAAAAGTGTGTGCCAGAGTAAATCTCCTGGTAACATCAGAGGGGAGATCTCGGTAAACTCATACAAATCTTATGGCAGGAAGTGATTTTTAAATTGAGTTTAATATATCAGGAAGCTATATTTAAAATAATAAACATCTCCTTGCTTGATGTTATCACATGTATGAGAAACATTGGCATAAATTAAATGCTAAATCTAAGATTTATTTTATTTATCTTCCAGTTGCCTATATACAGCACTAATTTACCTTTTTAACAATGACGAAACACACACATCCATGCCCTAGGTGTAGATATAAAAATCCATCTAGTCGGGATTCGAACTTGTGACCTCCAGGTTGGCAGATGAGGACATTAACCCACCGCCACCAAGGCTAGCTAATAATTATGATATAATAATAATTGCAAATTTATGACCGCTTCAAAACACTCCATTTTAACCGTAACACATATGTTAAGCTACAAATGGCAATAGTAATATCAATATGTCACATCACCAAATTCCTAAACTTAGCACAACAGTAAAGAATCATTTTGGTGAATACCCATGCTCTTTACTTAAACACTTAGGATTAACTGAAGATTATGTCAAATAAAAAAAAAATAATAATTTTATTATTCCCAGGACTATACCTTGACCAACGAAAGATGAGGGCCGCCGGCCCAAAACTCGAACCAATCAACTATCGTGTTGCATATATCT
>WURS02000011.1:397381-413081 GCA_011762765.2 Rhinocypha anisoptera | reverse complement strand
TGGCGGGGTGGGGGATGGCGGAGGGAGGGGGGGGGGGGGGGGAGGCGGGGGGACGAGCCAATCACAAGTGAGGGAAAAGTACAGTACAGAAATATGCTGAAAATGCACACAAGAATATACACGAAAGGTTGAGTCTTTTTAAGTGGCTTCTTCCCAGAATAGCCTTTAGGTGGGTCATTAGCAGAAAGCATTAGCATTCTGCTAATGACCCACGACATGTGAAGAAATCACAGATTTTTTCCTCTTAAATCCTCAAACTTAGCTGCCTTTAAGGTTTTCCTCTGTAAAGGTTTCCCTTAATTTTGTGCCGTTTCAAGTTTCTTCCTACCATTTTAGAATGGTGGATAGTTTTGACACTGGTATATTGAGGTCTGCCACTTCTGATAAGATGTTTTATTTCTTATCATATTCTTCAATCATCTTCAGTTTTTCTGCAATAGAAATGACCCTTCTCCGTTTACTTTGAGTTGCAGTATCCATTTTATCCTCTTTTTTATTGTCCAATTATCAGAATATTAAATACAAATATAAAGATAGGAGAAAATTCTTCCTCTTTGTCCTCCTCCAACTCTTACACCTATAGACAGCCTAGTCTTTCTCAGACCACTGAGGATATACTGAGGTACATAGGATGAAATGAGTCCCTCTTTCCCTCTCTAGCAGCAGCAGCTAAATGTTACAACCCACGATCGTCAGGGCAATCACTCAGCTCTATCTGAATCAGTGAAGTATTATTAGTGCTTTGTCATGATTTGGCGAACCCCCCCTGGATTTGCTGCCCCCCTCTCTGACTTTCAACTAATCCCTTCTCTTGCTTGTCGATGAAAAAGGGACCTGAAAAGGGGACCTGTTGTTTGGCAGTCTCTCCCTCCTGGTCTGACCATCAACCCATCAACTAATAACTTATCCTTCATTGTCTACAAGTCTAACTCACTGCTCTATATGTTCTTTTATTCCGATCGATCAGCTACGAAATAGCACCAGGAAATGACAGACTGGAGCACAGATTCCAAGATAAGTTATTCATTCATTCCCCGGGAAGTCTGTGGGATAAAATTACAGTCTCTTCAAGTAAAATCACCACAAAATCTCTCGTAAAGCCTTCCTTACCATTTAGATTCACGAGGCACGACAATGTAATGAGTGTTTGAATCCTGGCTTTAGTCTAGCACCTAAGTGGTTGGATGCCCGGCGGACCTCCCAAAGTACGGTTTGTTTTGGGCGGGCTGACTATGACTCTCTTAAGGTTGTGGTCGATCAGTGTGCTTCCATTGCAGAGACTATTGCTTTCTTTCAGGATTGAAAAACAATATCCATGTCTCATCCATTGCAATTGCTAATGAAAAGAAATCATCGTCAATGGTTTAACATCACTAGAGAAATTACTACTGTGCAGCCTTGATTGTCTGTTAGTATTTGGGTGACCTACCATGAAGTAAAAATTTTCCAGTTGTGAAGGATGATGTCCATGGATAACACAGAATGTAAGAAACCATTTCAGGCTTAACTTAATGGAAATCCTTCATGGTGAGAGAAGAAAAACTTTGCATTTTCCACATATAATTTTATTTCTTTATGACCCGGATTTCGTCGCGTAGCTACATCATCATGTGATGCATAGCGTCACCTGATGAAATCCAATTGGAAGTGTGGGGATTAGGTTAAACAATATTCCTTGGCAAATAATGCTTCCTTTCAGAGATATCTTCATTTTATGTAGAAAAGGCTGATGAAAATACCTTTTGGGAATGTTTTTGGCCATAAAATCAAATATAACTGAAAGAAAGTTTTTAAAAAATTTATCAAGAAATAGTGTTTCTTTTGATGTTTTTCACCATCTATTCCATGGTCTTTCTACTCTTCTTTCCTCATTGCTTATATTCCACAGCTTTTTTTGGTATCCTCTCTTGTGACATCTTTATCACATGTTCTTTTCAATTAATTTGTAATCTTCCTGCTTTTAAACAATGGATTGAGTACCTAGCTCTTCCTTTTTGTCTATGTTCTTCAGTCTATCCAATTTGGTACAACCATTTACTGATTGGAGGTATTTCATTTCAGATACTTCAATTTATTTGAGGTCCTTTTGTCTTGTTGTCCAGTATTCTGATGTATAGAGCAAAGTGGGAATTGGCATTATATCATTGAATTTTGTTTCTTTTCTAGTTTAACCTTTTAGGGATCTTCTTATTGTTCCGCATATCCTCTGGAAAAAGTTAATTTTATTTGCTATGTCTTTTTCTTCTTCATAGGTTATTTACATCCTAAATATTGGAAATGTGATACCTGCTCTTATATGTGATAACACTTTCTACAACCATTTTTGTACACACTGGGAGGTCTTCTAGAAATGCCATTGTTTTTGTTATCGAAACTTTTAGGTTGTATGTTTTACTCTACTGTTGTAGATTATATGCCACTATTTGCAGTTTCTCCTCATCTTGTATAACAGCCTGGTCATCAGCAAATAACATTGTGTTTAAGTATTCTGAATTCTTTGCCTGGATCTTTAAGGTCCTCCTTCCATTTTCTCAATAGGTCATCTATGAAGAGATTGACCATTGTTGGTGACATACTGCATCCCTGTATTGTGCCCTGATTTATAGGAATTTCTGCTATTAGTTTTTGTCCAGTATCAATGTTAATTTTGATATTTTTGTGTAATTTTAAAATGTTTGTTACATCCTCTTTCTTCCATTATTGACCATAGCAGTTTCTGTGATCCCAATCGAAAGCTTTTTCACAGTCAATGAAAATTAGTTGGGTCTTCTCTAAGTTAAATTTTCTTCATTCTGTATTATTTTTTTTCAGTGTAAACATATCATCTGCACAAGATCTTCCTTTTCGGAAGCCAGCTTGCTCCTAATAATATATTATCTGAGATAGTTTGAAGTCTTTCATTGATTATTTTACTGTATTTTTTTTTAAGCAGATTCAGAATGCTGACTCACCTGTAGTTCTCTGAATTGTTTCATTCACCCTTTTTAATCAGATGACCTTGGCCTACTCTCCATTCAATTGGTATTTCGTATTTTGTCCAGCATATGTTACATAAACGTAACATTCTATTTTCTAATACTCTGCCCCCGTACTTTTTCAGTTCTGAATTAATTCCTTCCTTTCCAGTTTCTCTTCTTGGTTCTGTTCAGCTCATATCTTAGTTTCTTCAGGTCACTGGGGTCCAACCTCTGATGTGCTGACATTGTCATGCTTTATAAATTTTGCTGGAGTGCACCATGGTCGTTTTTAATGTTATATCCATTCCTCTTCTGTTATAACATTTTAGTATCTTTTTCTATTTTATTAAGCTGTTTCATTAGTTTGTATGCTATTTCTTGTCTATCATGTAGGTCATTTTCCATTCCATTTATAAATCTCTCCAATGAATCCATATGTGCCTGTTCTATTATTGTTTTTATTTGATATTTTTCTTTTGTTTCCTCTGATTTCTTCAGTAAGTATTCTCTCAATGTGTTGTCCTTAATTTTGATGGCTTGCTTTATCTCTTTTTTTCTAATTTTTTTAACCTTTTTTTGTTTCTGTTTAATTCTGGACCTAAAACTTCTAGAGCTACTGTTTAATAGCTCCCTTGATATTTTCCCACTCATATACATCATTGAGGCCCAATTTTGTTTTTCTGTACAGTTGTGTTAGTAAATAGAGATTTTGTGTACTTTCCTCGTTCAACAGATGTAATTTGAAGAACTTGTTTTCTTTTTGTGTAGCTGTTTTTTTTTCAATGTTTTGTATTTTCCATTTCACCCGTAACTCTATTTTGGCCCTGATGAGATAATGTTTCTTTCTCTATAGTCATATCTATAACTCTTGCTGATAGTTTCTTATTTACACTTAATTAACTAATTAAGAGATCAATAGCCTCGTGCAGACCAGATGAACTTTCAATTCCACAAACTGAAAAACATTATGAACAGTTATCATAAAAATAAATGGAATCAAAAAGTTTTTTGTGTGCTAGAAACAGAAAAAAAATGTTGTCAGTATAATGTATTTCTAAGCATCTTTTTAGGAGCAAACCACTTGCCTATATACCACCATGCATTTGCAATCGTTGAGATTATTTCCAGTTACCGTATTTCACTAAGGATTGCAATTTCAACATTTAGAAAGGATTTTTTGAACTAGGTCGAAAGATTACAGGCTGGGCAAAAAAAATGGGCATCTCTGCCTGCAAAGAAATTATGAAATCTAATTGGCTCTTGGGACAATTCGGACTCTTCCAATCCTAAGGAAGTAGAACATTTCCAATTCATTATGGACAATCTTAATCATATCCTTTCCACCAATTCCACTATGGGATTATTTGGACCGATTCAAATTACAATCATGGTGGAATATGGGAACTACTATTATGTGCAATCCCTATACTAGAGAGTTAATGATTATTAGAAATTATTCTTTATATTTTGCCACTTATGTAGATATTTTGCTGTGGAGATTTTCTCTCCTTTGACCTCATTCACTCCATCCTTATTCTTACACACTGTAGACCAGCTTTATTGATCATATTTTCCTAGTTATGACTATGGTCTGTATGGTTCCTTGCCTTGAAGGTACAATGAAATCTTAAAGGAAAACAGTCATAGTGACAAGGTCATCAGAAGGAGAATCATATTGGCAAAGGAAGTAATATTTACAAAAGTAATTACATTGCAACAGGAATTTCCAGTGAAGATAAGAAAGGACTAGTAAATACCCTAATGTGAAGCATAGTAGTCTGGTTCAGGAATCTGGATGATGAGGATAGAGGCACCTTTGAGATTCGTGTGTAATGGAGACATACAATGCATAAAGAGAAAAGCAATGAAGTAAGTCTTAGGCTTTGTAGGGGAGGAAAGATTTCTTTTAGGAAAAATCCAAAGAATGAAAGAAAGGTGGATCAAAGTGATGATGGTAAAGAAAAGTCAGGCAGGGATATAGAGAGAATAGGGGTATTAGATGACATGGCAGGAAGAGGTGTAGGAAGTAGAGATTTTGCTAATCCTAAGGTGGTCGTTTACCAATAGTAATGGATATACTCATCTTTCTGTGTAATATTTTTTGAAAAATTTGTTTTTATCATTTTTTACAATCAGAAGTGGTAAGAAATTTATATAAGAATGTCAATTAAACTGAATGTAGATGCATTACTAGCTATCAATGTAAATGAAAGTAATGAGAAGTAAACTTATTTTTTAAATATTGGCACAAGTCCATATTGCAAAGGAAACATGAAAAAGGTTGATGATCAGTATGTGAAATAAAGACAAAGAGATGTTTACACTCATGTGAAGCGAGGTGTTTTATGACTCCTACACTTATTTCTTGAGGTAGATGAATATAGATGGGATGCTGTGAGATGATAACCAAGTTTCCCTGAACTACTTTCAATGCATCAACCTACCTTGGCCATAATAGAATTTTGTTAATTCATTCAAGTTCTGGTTTTATGTACAGTTGTGTTTTTAAGACTTGTGGGTGCAATAATCTAAAATTTTGATGTAGGGACAAAATTTAGGTGGTACCCACAAGAGAAAAAAGTTAAAATTTGACCTAAAAACAATGGGTGATTAATGGGTACTATATGAATAACACAAAATGCCCACATTAAAAAGATCCAATAGAATGGGTGTTTACAACATCCTTAAGCCTGTTTATAATAAACATCCAAACCAAACAACTTCAAATTTACACAAACTTCTGAGTGAATTTATGTTGCAATATTTTATCTTTGTCTTTCATTGAAATTTAAAAGAGAATAAGGACTTCAAATTTTGGACTATTGAATTTAAAATCTGATATTACAATCTCCGATAAACAAAATCTGTTGTAATCAACTGACTTTGCATTGACTACACTCATGTTTCACGGACATACATTATGTAAATCTCTAAGAACGAATTGAGGTTGAATTATTGCATTTACGGATACTACGTAAGGTAAGTTGGCCTTATGTTGAACAACTACAGTAACAGTAAATGACAGTAACAGTAAATTTTCCTTTGGTATCTGAACTTGGTGGTTATAAATATGAATGCCAAAATAATTTTTTACCTTCTTTATGTATCACATATTAAAAAAAAACTTGTCAACAACAATGGACAACTTTGTACAGAGTAATCAAAGCCCCACGCAAAAGATACATTTTTACAATGGAAGAACTGACAGGATGGAATGTAAAATTATTTCTATAAGTTCTTGTTATTAGCATGTGGGTCATAAATCACAGTTTTCTACAATATGCCTCAAATGAATTTCATTTAAACAAAACATACAATACTTTCTCACCTCCAGGAAGAAGGAACAACTAATGCATATCACAGTAATCCCACACTTCATCAGGAACACTGCTAGTTGCCATTGAAATAACCCCAGAGAAACCACAACTACATCAGTTTGAGATAAAATTATAGTTTCTTTTTTCCTTGACATAAACTGATATAGTACATGATTTCTTTCAGTTTGTCCAAGCCTTGGATTGCAGATTAATGTACTGCATTCAAAAGAAGCACCAAATTTTTTGATCATGATTTCTTAACATTTTTTCCTTGTGCTTTTACCTTTAGCACAGCTAAAAGACTTTTCACTCTTTGGCATTGTACACTCCCACAGAAGTGCTACAATATGAAAAAATTTACAAATTTTTACATTAGAGTACAGTTACGACATTTGTTAAAAATAATTCTGCCAACTTAAAAAATAAAAAGATTCAATTCACTTGATTGTAATACATAAAGGGACTTTAAAAATCTGGAATGACCACCATGAAACATAGATGAGGTGAGGAAGAGCCTTCAAAATTATTATGTACTTATAAAATCCCATGAAATGACATATAATATATATATATAGATGAGATGTCACAATGTTTGAAAGAGAGGGAATGGTGCACCGGAGAATAAAATGGCTTTTTCATTACCTTCCATTTTGATTCTTCAATCACCCTTCTTCATTAATGAGACTCCTAAATGCTTCAGAAATGTACATTTCTCAGTGGTGGTGACCAAGTGTAAGTAAGAGCGGAAGAAGAGCACCAATGATCAGAAAAACTAACTCTGTGGTCCTCAGCATTCCCTTCTGATCACCAGACACTAACGGCACATTATCAGAGTTCCCTACCAAACCAACTGGATGATGCGAATGTCCGTTGGACCTAGCAGTCAGCTCTGGAAGGACATGCACGGTGGCAACAAACAAGAAAGTCCCAGCACTGAACAACATAGCAATGCCTGTTGCATTCACTGAGGAGAGTGTTTCTTTCCCCTCCTGCAAGAAATATCACCAAATCAGTAATACATTAGCACTAACAAGGTCTGCATGAGGTACAATGACACAAAAAATCCATGAGAGAACAGTGAATTGTTAAACAGATGCTTCTGAATCACGATTCCCCTGCTTTTACTGAATAATCCAGACATGAATATATGCTTCCATTTGAAATGACCCCATAAATTATTTCGACATTACACTACATATTCAGCATAAGATTATACAATATAATAACTTAGTAATTCGACATTTTAAAAATTCAGGTATATCAAGATAACTGAGTAAGTCAAAACCCAGACTATCCAATAGATATTCGCCTGTGGAATGCCTGAGGATAAAATTCTACAGATTGTATACATAGGAGTCTACCAAGTGTGATGCTCCTGTGGGAAGCACTAAATTGATGAAACCTAGAGATCTATTGCTATTCAAATGAAAAACATAGAACCACAGAAAGAAGGCAGTACAGCTTATTGTCTATTCTCCAACATTATGGATAGAACCAGGTATTGATAATAATTTGAGGAATCAAGAGTGATTGTCAAAGAGAAGCAATACTTCCTTAGATTGATTAGGAAGGCCATAAAATTTTAATGGAGAAGATGGGTATCCACTGCATAGTAAATGGAAAAGAAATCTCTGGCAGATAACAATCAGAAAAAGGTACAGCCTATTTAGTGGTGGTGAAAACAATTGTATTCCACATCAGACCTGAAGATACCGGGGAAACTTTAATTATTTATTTACTGTTAATAATTTGAAACAACCGACACTGGGATTTGCAATGAATTGTAAACACAAAATAATAGCAAACAAACAATGGAGATGCACAACAAAATTACTGAATAAAAACAAATTCCATCTATGATTGCATGAAATAATATCATTTCTCGGATGAGACTGTGCTGGTACAGGGGTACATGGAGAGAATGTATCCAGAAAATATCAATTTGTGGAATTGGAGTGTCAATTAAAGCCAAAAAATGTGGTTAAAATCGAGGAACAATGTAGAGATCATCAAATCCATGCAGGGTCACCCTCAGAAGGAACATATTAAGCAATATTCTTATGAAATTGTTTAGAGAAAGTGGTGAATTGCAAACATTTAAAAATTCATCTCCTTTGCTGCCTATTCCGTGGAAATGATGATGAATAAATGCTTTTACAGCATCCATCCACGTATGCATTCAGATACCTTCATTATTATAGCCAGAAAGTTATCATTCTTACCTGACCAATCCCAAAGTACGTTAGAAGAGCCAAAGTAGGAGCAGCGAGGGAAAAAATCAATAGATGTTTCCGAATCCTGTTGCGCTCCAGACCTTCATGAAGAAGGAATGTAACCAATCCAAAAGCTGCTGGTGCCTATTAATATGAGATCAAAAGTTAAAATATGGCCACATTTACTACATTACAATATTTATTTGGAAATTCCTTAGTTTTGTGTGACATTACCACAACAAAATTTAAAAATCATCTTTACATCCCCTGTGATGTCTCAATGTAAAAAACTCATTAATTGATGGCAAAGCTCTTTGGGTCTGTTTACTGAATAATAAATTTTGTAATTGCAGATCAAATCAATGCTTAATTGAATATAACTAAATTATCAGCAATGAACATTTATATGCATCTAAATCATATGGTGAAAAGTTTCAAGAGCTATGGCTGGAAGAATTTCCTCAAGTTTTCTCAATCTATAGTTTTAACATCTATCTATAGTTCTAACATCTCAATAAGACTAAAATAATCAGGAAAAATATGATAGAGTCAGCTGATGGCCTGATAATTAATTAATATCCAAACGGCTGAAGCAAATTAAAAAAGTATTGGGCATACAACTAGTGATGTTGTTGGTAGGCTACAGTAAGAAACGTCAATTTGTGATAAAGCAGAGAAATTACTGACTTACTTTGTGCAACATTATGGCCACGAAAACTATCATTTCGACGTCCGTGTGAGCAGTGGTCGCTGCTGCCCCGAGAGCGATTCCATCGGCTGATTGGGATTAAAAATAAATATATATTTAACGCTGAAATGAATGTATCAACAAAAGGCACACAAAAGACATGAGATGGACTAACCTGCAGCATGGACCACCAGCCCAATGGTTGCAGTAATATTTTTTTGCGGTTTCAATCCACTTTCAATATCTAGTTGCAGAGAAAGAATACAAATTGCATTAGAAACGTTAATGTTTCAATGTAAAAACAAGATATGAAAACATTTCCAACCTCGACTTCTAGAAGTTGAAATTTGATCAACCAACAGCATGAACACGAATCCAAGTACAAGTGATATTCCAATCAAGGAATGAAGGTCCACAGAATGAATTGGCACACCTTTTATAGTGTCCTCAGCCAGGTGAACTGAAATATATTCGAATAACATTTAAAAGAAATTTCCAACTAAAAATCTTAAGAAAATTCAAATATGATCTTGGAAAAAATATTACCATGCGTTTCCACAGAGAAAAGAGAACGCACACCCTCTGGTATGATGACAGCTAAAGCAGTTCCTACTAGAAGACCTGCTCCCAAAACTGATATTAATTTTAATTTCTCCTAAAATGAACATTGTACAGGGATAATTACAAAACCAAGGAATTGAGGTTTACAACATGTATTACTAAATTATATATTACGTTCCAAAGTCATTAACATCCATATGTTTTGAAAAATAAATGAAATAGCAAAAACTCTTATAAAAAAGTGACTCTCACCTCTGACATGGTCATAACCAGTGGTATCGAACCAACCAAGAAACTTCCTATCAGCATTACAGTGGCTAACAAAATAAGTTTCATAGTTTCTTCCATGGTTACGGGATACGTTTCACTTATAACCTGCTCAAAGTCTGTCTGCTAAATGTCTGCCTACGTAGCCATGTTGACATATTTTATGGATGCCTAGCATTCCGTCGGACAAGCATAATGTTGCAATAAGTAATGAAAATCATGCTGAAATTTTCTAAAAATATTATATGAACAAAACAATTCCAGTGTATTTTATAAGGCTAGTAAACACTTATTCATCCCTTGGTCTCTTTCAGTCTCAATCACTTATCTCACCAATATCGAATTGTTGAAAACGATCGATCAATTGATAACTCGATCACTTTGGAAGTATTTCGATTAATATCGAACGTAGGTGTTTCTTGAACGCGGTTGTTGCATGTTTGTACCGGCCAAGCTGTAATTGCACGGTTTTGTGTCATTTATCTGGATTTTCATTTCCTTATCGACAACGATATCCTTGTATCATGGTAAGTCCATAAAGATTAAAGTATTTCTCTCTTTCCTATCAGTAACTCCGATGATACATCGCGACGCAATTGTCGTTGAAAAGTAGTATGCAATACGAATGCTTGTTGAAGATTACTCAAGTGTAATTAGCCTCCGTTTAAAGTCACACTAAACCCTTAGTATGTCAGTAAGTAAAAAGGTATTACTAATTAGGGTATTTTGATATTCAGCATAGTCCCTTTGTTATTAATTATCAGCGCACCATGTGCCTTTGTGTTCAATTGTTTAGTCAATTTTCATGTACTGTATCGCTGTCAAATTCGACATTGTAATAAGAAATATGAAAGCGTTTTAAAAAAAGTACTCAAGGTATATATACTACTTCTTTAGTGCCAAAGGACCAGTTAAGCGCAAAAAATACTATCTATCTAAGTTTCCTTTGTCCACATTGCCCTTAACACGTTGATACGGTCCATTCTTTAATAATCCAAGCGTATTTATTTAAAATAAAGAGATTTTACCGTTTACTATGAAGAATTACAAAATATTGTCACTGCAGAGCCAAGGCAATCTCTCAGGTTTCTCAGAAAATCAATTTGTTAGGTTTTGAAGCTTTAAGTAATGGACTCTCTTATCAAAAAGAGGTTTTGATTTTCTGATTATTGCCTGATAAAACGCAAATATTTCGAGAAATCCTTTTTTATTCTATGAGCGTTCAGAAGGAGATGATAATGTTACGTAGAAATCCGGTGAAAAAGGTGAGCGACTACTTCCAGTCGTGTTCAAGATATCGTGCTTGGTTTTTCTTTAAAGTATGTATTAAAATAGACCCGAAATTTGTTAAATTTAAACATCCTGGGTGCTATGTTTACAGTCTCAGCAACATAAGTAATACTTAAACTAAATAGAGGAATCTGCTATGTGGGAATTTATTTGTAGGTTTGTGTCAAGTTTCTATGATAAGAAAATGAACCAAAAATAAGCTTCATTTGTTCAAATTAATGCGCTTTAGATTTTTCTACACAAGTTCGAGGTGGGCAATCTTGTAAAAAAATTACTATAGAAAACTATCAACTAACTACTATTTTTTATTACACCAGGAGAATTCACAAAAGGTGTTTGACATTTAAGTTCTTAACATTTTCCAAGGTACCTGTCATTAATTGATACACTACAAAAGTAACTATTTCGAATGCATAAATAATTGAGACAAGTAGTGCATCCGTCCAGTTTCACTTTTTAAATGTTTATATTAATTTCTCTAATCCCATTTTACCCATGGATAGCAAAAATAGAACACTTCTCAATTTACCTCTTCGACTTCTACTGAAACTTTTTGTCCATTATTAACTTCTCAGTGATTAAGTTTTTCAAATTTAAATCTACTTTTTCAGCCTCTTATATATTTATTACTCGTTTGCCATAACTTATTCTTTTAGGTCTTCTTTTCTGAGTTCTCATTATGAGAGATTTGAGTTCTTGGCCTGTTTGTTGTGAAATTCTCTTTCACTTCACAAAGATGCCAAGCTTTTTTCAAAGTTATAAATATACGTTTTTAATTATCTTAAACAGAAGCTAATGGTTATGTTTAATTTAATTAAAGGCTTCCTTCCCAGTTTTTATACAGTCATCAATTGGTGTTGTAATTTTTCCGACATTGTTTTACATCCAGCATTGAATTTGATTCCATTGTATCCTATATGTGAGCAAAAGTTCGTCTGGTCTAGTATACTATGAAGGTAGAGATAACAAGCTTATTGGAGAAATTAGATTGGAAAATACTCAGCATAGGTTGAAGTACAGGGTTAACTATTATGCAGATTTCAGAAAGATGTCAAAAAGTGAAGTTCGGTGACTTAGTGACGAGAAAAAAGAAACTTCAGTGAAGAAGTCAAAAATATATTACAAACCCTGACATACTGATAGAGCAGATCATATGCATAAAATCAGGGAGATAGACTGTTGAACAGCTAGATATAAAATGTAATTTTTTCCTCATGTAATTAGAGATCAAAATAAATATGATCACAGATTTGCAGGCAATAGTTAGGGTAGCTAGTGATATATGTATATTACTTTCATGTTTTTAAAAATTAAATGTTAATTGATTTTATTCCCTCATGACATTTTCTTTTGTCATTGAAGTTTTTTCTTGTCTGTGGTTTCTCTCCATGTGAATTATATCAAATATATGCATGCCTGATGATGGCTCACTTACCCCCTGCCACACACCCTTGCGGTGGCTTACAGGGTATTATGTAGACGTAGAGATGATTTGATTTATTTATCCCATTGGTTGGCAAGCAACATGGAAATCGTCTGTCAAAACAGTGTAAATGCCATGAAAAAGTTCATACATAGTCATATGGTCTAGTGATTGAAGGAATGATGTTGTATTTGGAGGCAAAAATTAATCACCCCCACATTGGGATAGGCAAATGTAAACTGGGTGACCTGGCTCATTGTCAGCAATAAGGATAGGTGTAAAAGGCAGTTTTTAAAAGATTTTTTAAGCTTCTTTCTTCAATCTTAAAATCTGTCTCTACTTCCTCTATTTTAGTGTAATTTCTCTCAAATGATAATACAGCACTGCGATAATACAGCTGGAGCAGCACATAAGACACCTCTGCTAAGGATCTTTTCTTTGTTTGATGTAGCACACTGTTGGTTTCTTCATTCCAAATTAGACTTAAAAACCTCCGCATGCCAACTATTCCATGCTTCTGTTGCTCTATTCATGAATGGCAATTTTATCTTTACTATCCTTTACCCTATAGGTTCTGTTTTATAACTTGTCCCATTTCATACAGTGGTTGGTCTTCTTTAGTCTTGTCTTTATATCTTTCAAAGCTGACTTAGCTACTTAAGCAACATGGATTTCACGAAGTCTGGGTCCATTTCACCTCTCTTCTAATGTCTCCCATCCTAATGTTGATAACCTTCTATTATCCTCTAGTCTCTCTTGAAATTGTTTACTGTAAATCAAGCTGTGCCCTTTCCATTTTCTTTATCTTTCTCTAAAGGTATGATTCCATCCCATATTTTGATATTTTTCTTTCTAATAACTTGTAGGCAATGCCATTAGTTTTTTGATAACTATTCCATATCACTCCCAAAAGTAAATGCAAATAAACCTTTTTTTACAGTAGAGTCCACTTGAAGTACCCTTCTATTATAAATACATATGACCACATTCATAAATTTCTGCTTAATTAAGCTACTAAGGCAACTAAGTAGGAAATTAAGAAAATTTAACACATTTTGCATACTAAAAATGATATTTACAGTAGACTACTGGGGTGAATAACTTGGTGAGTGTGTAATGATTAAGGGATGGTAGGGATAACAAACAGTGCTTGGCAACACCTGTTACTTGTCGCTTGCTTGCTCCCTTTTGCAAATACTCTTTGCATATATTCTTTTGCAAAATATTTGGTTCTACTGTGATATACATTTCGGATCGCCTTCATATTTTTTAATAAACGAAACTTCAGACTACATTTCTGCATTAACTTCGCAGTTTCCACATAATAATTTATTAAACACGACCATGGTTTCGTAGCAAGGCTACATCATCAGGTTACAGCAAGGCTACACGGTTACAGCAAGGCATCAGGTTACAGCAAGGCTACACCTGATGATGTAGCCTTGCTACGAAACCATGGTCGTGTTTAATAAATTATTATGTGGAAACTGCGAAGTTAATTCAATTACTCCTAGTATGTTGGACGTCCACAAAGTTACACCTGTATCGTACATTTCTGCTACGCGACCTGTAACGTATGGTAGTTGTTAAGGTTTTGTTCACCACAGTTACACTTAAGGAAAACAGAAAGCAAGAGGGCTCAATCTTACAATTGGCTCTAAAATGAAGAGACCTTTCAGTTAATTCAGAAAAGGGTAGTGATATTAGAAAACAAGTACTGCGTTAGCTGTTTGGCTAGAGAAAAGCAGAGGAAATGGGAGGAGGTGAAGCCATTGTTTGATACAAAGTGTGGAAGTGACCATAGTTTACAGAGAATAAAAGAGGTGGAGGATGAAGTGGCAGCAAAGGATGCCAACTCCAAAGTCTTTCAAAAAGATATTAATCTCACATGCAAATTGTTTTCACATGAACCGAAAACAGAAAAACCTTAAAGCTAGTGGCAAAGGAGAGCAGCGAACAGTAGCAGAGAGCGTGAAACAATAGAACAACAACAGATACCCATCGTGATACACGGAGCACAACCCAAATAAGACTTTTTTTATTACTTACTCTTAGCAGGTTTTCTATAACATCAGGCATTCATCACTCTAGCCAAATCCTTATTAAAATATCAATAATTTTACTAATGTGAGGCATATGGGTAAATAATTTACACCAAAGAAATTATTAATGACTTTATATTCAACCTTTTGAACATATTAAAAACTGCACCAGCAACCATCTTTCTCTAATTTCATCACCTCTAAACAATTAAAAAAATTGTAACATCCAGGTGCACATATGTACTTTCTCACGATATGGCTTATAGGTTAAAGTTCTTGAGGTCAGTATGCACCAAAACAAACACTACAAAAAATTTTCACATGAAAAAGCATTAATGTACATTCCTGAGGTAATATAATGAATTCAGGTAATCTAATGAATTCAGGTAATCTAAAATATCAATCACAACAAAACAACATTCCTATGATTGAAACACAATAACAAAAGTATCATGTAACTTAATGAGTCCAGGTATTTCACCCACCAGTCAATCACTTCTAGTTCCGCAAACTTATCTCCGATGAAAGTAATTCAAAATAAACTACATTAACTCAAACAAGAATCACATTACTGTTGAGGTAACAAACTTACTTCATATTATATTGGCACAAAGCACACATACTGACAGTCATAATAATCAGAAAGCAATTAGTTACAATTTAATGATAATTTTGAAATAATCATAATCACAGCTGATATAGTTCTTTCATAAAATCTCCTCTAAAACATACGAGGGCAGTTCTAAAAGTGCTCGGCTTGACAAATAAAAAAACACAATTTAAAAAAAAGAAAATTTATTTTTCAACATAGTCTCCTTTCAAATTAATACACTTAGTTCAACGACTTTCCAACTTTTTTAATACTCTCAGTAAAAAATGATTTGTCCAACCCTGCAAAATAAGCATCTGTCTCAGCTTCAACTTCATCATTTGATGTGAATT